>APFE030635989.1:114782-268146 GCA_000404065.3 Pinus taeda
ATAAAAGTACCATTTATGACTAGTCCTACCCATAAGCTTCAAGCAAAAACGATCTATCTCTACTTGTTCTAAAATCTACCAAGATTACAAAAGTGCAACATCAGTAGCAGATATCAAAATGCAAGTAAAAATAAATCTCGATCCATCCATTCATCAAAACCTCCTCTGAGGGTGCAGAAGTGCATGTTCTGAGGATACGTTTTTGACAAATATCTGGACCTTTCTCTAAATGCATGAGAAGGGTTAAAGTACTACTTCCTAATTCTAATAATAGTGTTTTTACAAAATTGTAGGATACGGTTCTCAAATGACCGTCCTTTTTCTAATCTAAACAAAAAGAACCAACAAACTACTAAAAATAAGCTATTTCTGAATTTGGTCTTTGAAACTGCAAGTGTTCAGCATAGATTTGAGAAGAGTCGGTTGGCCGACTTCTGTGTTGAGCTGGGCTGCAAAAACAGAATCTATGAGAGCTGGCACTACTTTCTCTGTTGAGTTTGTGATGCATTTCACAGTCATCCATTGACTGTGTGGCTTGACTAAGTATGCCCAATAGCACTCCCAATTAAACCTGTTCAAAGCCTGGATCGCTTTTCCCTTTTCCTGCGCCTTCTCTTTCCATTCTGCCTCTGTTCGTGACTTGTTTGGTAGGTATCCCGGGGTGGTTTCTGTGATCAAGTTGGCTCTGTGTAAATTTTCATTTACACAATCTATAAGAACACATGCCTGTGTCGCCACTACCTCTGCTGCCTGTTCTGCCTGCCTGATTTGATCGTCCCATTTGTTAAAGAGCAATTCTTTATGGCTTTCGTTTATTCTGGGTGCATTTGTTCTCTTCCCTTCCTCTCCATCCTGCCAAGCTAGATACTCTGTCACTCGTCTGTCAACCTGGTCATAGTCACTTCGCAGGTCTGTTACTTGATTGGTGAGTTTGTCGCTCAGCTCGCAATAGTGACTCCACCGCGATATTTTACGTCCCAACTCTTCCTGTTGCTGCAGAAGTTGCTAATTAAGCTAGTAGACTCTGAAATGAATTTGGAAAGTTTGGGCTCGTCCTTGTGTATTCCTTGTAAAGCTTGCAACTTCTTTCCTTTTTTGTCCAGGATTTTCTGGTAACTTATCTGCATTTGCTGAAAATCTTCTTGTAGTTTCTCGAGTTGTATGGACACTTCATTACTGGCATTGGCTTGTTGTAGCTGTTGCTGTAATAGCTGTATTTGGTTTTCTTGCTCCCTCGACAGTTGTTGAACTTCCGACGCTTTGTCAATAGTCACAGAAGCGTATTCTCCTATGATTTGAGACAACTTCGTGAGATTTTCTGTCGGGTTGTTGTTAGGGTCTTTCCATAAGACGTCTAAATGTTCAGCGTCCTGTGACAGCGTATTCTCCAAATTTCTCTTCTTTCTTTGTCTCCTCACCACTGCTTTATGTTGGGGACTATAGAACACGTCTAGTGGGGGAATTTCCTCTACACTAAGTAGGAGCTCAGAAGGCAGAGCGATATAATTGTGTTCTGCTTCTCAGACACTACCGACCATGGTTGAAACCATTTCCTGTGTTACCTGCGCATCGCTCACAGGCGTTCTTGGGACTTGCCCTTTAAGGCTAATTAGCTCGTTGAAGTTTTCCCACTCTTTATCGAGCTCTGTCGTGAAGAGAGACGATTTAGTGATGGGAGGAGGGACGTCTCTTGGTGGGGAAGCGATAACTTGCAGTTGCGACATTGCACTTGACTGAGCAGTATCCTTGGCTGCTTCTTTGACTTTCCCTTGGTCGCTTGCAGACTTTTTGGAACGTTCGGGTGTTCCTTGGACAGCATCAAATTTGGATTTGGAAGTACTGGAGTTTCCGCTGAGGCTGACACTTGGAGTAGGCTCTCTGGCGAGCGGTCGCAGCTTTTCTAGAGGAACACTGGCTAGGCTTCTTTCTCTGAATAACAAAAATCTTTCGAGGTCATCTGGGGATAACCTCGACTTAGCTTCTTGCAAAACTTCCTGGAATGAACTTTTATTCTGAAAAAAGTCATCAAATAAATCTTTCTTTCTGGCGAACACTTTTATTTTGACACTTATAGTGAAATCATGGGCAACATTATTTAGGTCAAAAGGTCGAGCGAGGAATTTCAATAATTGTAGGGACGTCACATTCCCTACTTCGGCAAAAGCATGTCCTACATCGAATAATGAGAAGGCCCCACAAGCTACAGGAAACTGAGGCCATATGGCCTTCTTCTTGTCTTTTAGCTCTTTGGTTAGGCTACCTTCTGAGCAAGTCTAATAGGCAATATCCCTAGCCAAAAGCTTGTCGGGGACATACAAAGGTAGGACATGTGGAGGTACAGGGCTCCCAAATACTCTTATATAAGTGAACCATTCTTCCCCGAACCATCTTGCGACGGGGATGATGTCTATTTGCGCTTCGGGTGAGCACCTCGGGGGTTCTTCACCATACATCATACTATATAGGGGTAAGATGAGCCCATGGAAAATCTGATAGAAGTGAGGGGCAAACTGTGAATCCCATAATACTTTGTGGTAAACATGGATAGGTGACGGGTCCTGGGTAGTTCATTTCCAACCCATAGTTGGAAATTTAGATACATAGCAAATAGAATCCATAATGTAAGAAGACAGATAAAATAGAGGATAGACCCTTTGTGACAAGGATCTCTTAGAACGGTAATTCATGACAACAGTGAATAAATTATCAGAAAATATTTTGGCCCAATCCACGAGATCGGCATTTGTGGTAGCATCTATGAGTGGTAGCCATTCAGATGAAAATTTATTTATGTCTGGCATCCCAAACAGCCTGCACAGCATGGCCGCTGCAAAACAATATGGAGAGGTGAGAGAACCAGTGCTGTACATACCATTTTTGTCCTTTTTTAGCGGCTCCTCTCTTCTGGTCCATTCTTTAGTGGTTTCTGCCAGGCTTGGGTTCTCTGCTGCAAATTTCTTGATAAATTGCGTGTTGTAGGTCGTCTGAGGCTTAGGAAGATGATACATAAGCTTTAAGTCTTGCGCGGCGAATGATCCTATGAGCCCATGCCCTGGAGCCTTGAATTGCCTGCCTTGTAACTCTGCATTGTCAAGTATCTATTTGATCATATCTGTATATGGCAATATCTTGGGTCTAGCTGCTATTTGATGAAGAAATGAACAAGCCAGCTCTTCTAAGGATGCCTCAGAAGAGTTTGATGATCCCGCGGTGCTATCGACCTTCATTACTCTAGGATTTTCCTCCTCCAGCAGCCTATACATGCCTTCCCAGGTCGAAATTCCTGCGTCCCTCTTGCATGCAGTGTCTGTGTACAATGGCACCATCTCCTTTGCCTTTTCCTTCACCTCAGAGCCTTGGGCTTTATTCTTCTTTCCCATTTGCTCCTGCTTTCAGCTTTTTGAATCTTCTTATCTCCTAGCTCCTGCAGATTACAAGCGAGGTGTAAATGACTGATTGAGAAATGTGATGGGAGAGTTTTAAATGCAACCGATATACTAAATATGCCACTTTACTTGAAACAATCCTTTAGAAAAGCACTCGTCTTTATTTCATTAAATAACTGACAACTAATCCACTTACTATCATTAAAAGCGCATGATTTGGAGTCAGATTATGGTAAGTGGCCTATCTTTGAATGGCGTGCCCGAAGGATTCACGATTAATTGATTCATGATTCGCTTTATGCTATATCGAAGATCGTGCCATCGCAAGGCACGCTTATCGCAAATCGCCATATCGCAGAATGTGTCATCGCGGCGATCGCAATATCGCAGGTCGCAACATCACGGGTCGCAGGAGTTTGATGTTTGTTAAGTATTTCCATTTCATTTCTGCGATGTGCGATCTTGCGATCGGCGTTATCGTAGATCGGCAGATTTTGAGGTTTTTCCTTATGGACATTACTTATTGCGACGCGACGTTAGGCTTAACGTTGGAGAGCCTTGCGCATTAATGCAATTTCTTAAAGACCTTTACCTTATCGTAGACTTAGGTTAAAATACTCGAAGACCGTTTTAAGCCTACGATGGTAGCTTTATTTTGAAGAAGGAAAATTTGTTTTTTCTCAAAATTAAACTAGGGGTTCCCTATTCATTTAGTATTTTGGACAAATGTTTAAATGAAAAAAAGGGGGGGTTGTTGCTGGCCACAACAGGTGCAAAGCTTTTTCTATGCCATTATTATAGGTATCATTATGTATGAGCTTTTAGTGATGCTCCAACCTTTTATAATAATGCCAGCAAGTCTTTTTAGGGACCCGCAAATGTAACGATGGACACCAATGGTGCCACGGGCTCGTGGTGGTGCTATAGATCATTATTGGAATGACCAGTTGGAGGGATGGTTCAAGTCCAACCCTCATATGATTATTGAGTACCTGTATCATGGTGTTGACTTTATGGGTGATCTAGATATGGGGCTTCCTCCTGAAGATGCTTGGGGGCAGCGAGTATGTGAATTGTTATTTTTGCATTTTTGTGCTTATTTACATTTATATTTATGATGCATACTTTTGTAGGATGCTGATACCATGTATGTTTCCTTGCAGATGTGGGGCATCATGGATGATCATTGGCCTACCTATTAGGCAATGATCTATGATGCATGGGTGTGGTCGGTGCACCTACTGTACCATAGCGATGGAGGAATGTTACGGAGTAGGTAAGACCCGATAGGCTACTGCAACACTTTAGGCTTGAGATTGGTGGTGCCTTTGGAGAGGGGGCCTACTCCTCTACTTGATAGGAGATGACGAGACCACGAGAGTGTTCCGAGGTGGCTTAGGAACAATCATCGGCTTTAGAGGTGTAGCTAAGTGTAATAGCCCTGAAATTAAAACATGTAATTAATTAGATTAATCATGCAATTTATAATCAACATGAAATTGATCAACTAATTGACATCAAATTTCAATAAATGAGTAGAGATTACTGACCTGTGGCAATGATGCTTCTCACTTGTGATTTCAGGGTTGAATGCTAGTTGAATTCTGCTAACTGCAACAAGGTTTCGGGGAAAACTCTCCACCCAACCGTAGGCTCAGTTGGACAAAATCTTGCTATAAATGGCCACCCCCGAGCCCTAAATCAACTTACTATTGCCAGGATATCCTTTGTATCAAAACACTATTCTCCCAAGCGAATGGATGGTGGAATCATGGAATGATGTAATGCTAAAATGTCTCTCATCTTCCTTCCCATCTATTAAATAGAGAAAACATTGGAATGAGAACCACATGCACACCCCATGTGTCAACATGAAACTTTATTTCTTGTTTTATTCTTTTGTTTTTTACTTTTTGATAGCTTTACTAATCTTTACTACTTTCTTGTTTTATTCTTATTTATATTTATTTAGAGCATGTAATAAATTTATTATTTTATTATTATTTATTATTCATTATTAAGGGACATTACATACTCCCCCACTTTAAGGAACTTCGTCTCGAAGTTAAGTTTTTATTATTTATTATTTTTATTATTTATTATTTATTATTAAGGGACATTACATTTATTTTGTTATTAAATACTTCATGTAACAATCCTCGCACCCTCTGCTGAACTATTATAACCAGTAAGCATCGAAAGTTTCACAACATCCGGGAAATCCCAAGGAATCTCTATCATTTTTCCCACTTTCGGAATCAGGCGTAAGCCTCCTTAGTCTGTATCCTAGTCCAAGGCTAGCCCCAAGGCTCGCGCCTAACTCAAACTTCATTTGCCCCAAGGTAGGCATCCAGTACAGTACTTAATGACTCCAGGCATCTCGCAAGGTTGGCCCACTCCCTCCACAACTCACTAAGGCACACAACCCTAGGCATTGATGTCCTTACACCCCCACCAGACTTCGGCATCCCAATCTAATAATAGGCACCTAGCCTAGAAAATCAGGCACTTGGCTTCCTCAAGATGGTCCCATAGCCCTTCAAGAGCTATCCATCAAGAGCTACAGAAAACAAAGGAACCACTGGCATATGTAGTGTTGATTGTGTTTGTCCCCACCCCGTATGGCGTTACTTATTCTCCCTCGCACATATGGGCTCGCATGAGATCATCAAATAAACTGGCCCTCATGGCCCATTTGTGGAGTCGTGTCAATCACCACACCTCAACATGCAACAAATGCATTAGCTATACCATCCGAGTATAATAGAAAATAATCCACATGCCAAGTCTTGCATGTCATCATGAGAACATTCATCATTGTTAATCGTAACATTATGAATAATAACAAACTGCATGCTCATGCATGTCATAAATTTGTTTGCAATTATCAGATTCTTCACTTCATGAAATACCATCATAAGTTATAACATCAACATATTTGCATCAAAGACATATCATGACTTCACATAATAAATGAACCACATATCAATAAACCTCATATTATAGCATCATAATTCCTATGCCACGTTATGCGTATCATATTCATCATGAGTATTCCACATTAAATACCTATCATCATGTAGTAAATAAATATGTCATTATACCTTGACATAACATCATAATGCCTATGCATATCATCGTCATGATAATGATACATCATCACTATTGTAACAACTATATAAACCACATGTGCATGATCACCCTCTTACCATCATATCATGAAACATCATCAATATGAGAAACATCTCAATACTTATCAAATATAGAATAATACTCTATAAGCATTCTTATCATGATTCATTAGAAGAAAAAAATCAATTTCATTTACTTTACAAACATTCAACTATGAACTAAGATTATTCAACATCTGTCAGCACGCAATTTATCAACTAATTGACATCAAATTTCAATAAATGAGTAGAGACTACTTACCTATGGCGATGATGCTTCTCACTTGTGATTTTAGGGTTGAATGCTAGTTGAATTCTACTAACTGCAACAAAGCTTTGGGGATGACTCTCCACCCAACCGTAGGCTTAGTTGCACAAAATCTTGCTACAACTGGCCACCCCTGAGCCCTCAATCAATGTATTACTGCCAGGGTATCCTTTGTGTCACATCACTATTCTCCCAAGAGAATGGATGGTGGGATCGTGGAATGATGGAATGTTGGAATGCCTCTCGTCTTCCTCCCCATCTATTAAATAGAGCAAACATTGGAGGGGAACCACATGCACACACTCCATGTGTCAACATGCAACTTTATTTCTTGTTTTATTCTTTTGTTTTTTAATTTTTTATAGCTTTACTGATTTTTACTGCTTTCTTGTTTATTCTTATTTATATTTATTTAGAGCATGTAATTAATTTATTAATTTATTATTATTTCATTTATTTTATTTATATTACTATTTTTTGTTTATTGTTTTTTTTATTTAATATTATATTATATTATTTATGATTTATTATTTTTATTATTTATTATTTATTATTAAGGGACATTACACTAAGGGATTATGTGGATGTCTGGGATCGAGAAAACACCCTAATGCAGGGGATTCTTAAGGATGGGTATGATGGATTGGGAGAGGTGGTGGTGGAGATGGTGATGGCACGTGATAGGGAACAATGACCGAATCTTTGGTGCCTTGTGAAGTAAGTGGCTACAACACATGCCATTCTAGCTCCCGATGAGATAGTGCATCCTCAAGCGGGAAGTGCACGGGCACAACCCTAGATCTAATTTTTATATATGTACCATAGAAAGAACCCATTATGAGGATTCTCCCCTTTTTGATGACCTATTTTTCCTAGCCTTGAGCGAGCGGATTTATATAAGTTGTTTGTACTCATATATGCACACACACACAGACACACACACACATATAATACGAGATGTGATTTTATGGCTATGGTGATGTGTCTTGACGATATGCTTCTATACGTGTGATGTATTTTTGCATTTATATGATGGATATTATATTAATTCTTCATGTTTCTTAATGGTGATATATATGTGATACATGCTAGTCTAGGATTTGATTAGATATGAGGTTAGCTATATGATTTTGATTTCTTAGTATATGTGTAAATGTGATATGATCAAAAGTTCTGGCTGGCCTTTGTGCATGAAGATATTTCTAAAAGAGGTGTGGAACATGAACCTTGAAAGTTTTATTGAACTGTGATACGACAAGCTAGGAATAATGGAATACATGTAGGTGACAGATACCTAAATGGGAGGCGTCAGCCAAGAGGCCTATAACAACATCATACTCAGCTTGATTATTGGTTTCCAACCCTATACATAGTCCATTGGTGAGACATGGTCTATGGTTGGAAGAGTATATGGCCCAGGCTACTGTATAAAGGTTTTTTTACCATCGATAAGTGTCATAAAAAAACCCATGGTGATTGGCTGGTGGATGATCCATTTGTGACATATGATGAAATAAATGTTTCAGAGTGCATCCATGATGAATTGGCCATCATAAAAATAAATCATGGTCCATAACTTTTCATACTAGGGCTAATTGCAATGTTACAAATGAAATGTTTTAAGATAGAGCCCATTTATGGCATATGTGAGGAAGCCCCATTCGGCTCTGCTAAAATGTATGGCCCCTTGAGGAAAAAATGTTTTATAATGTAAGGTCCCTTCCATAATGTCTCGAATTTCCCTGGTCGCAACACTTATTTGGAAACATCATAACAAAGGACTGATTTCCCCTAAGTGAAGGACCGGGGGGTGACATTGTGGTCAAAATTGGCCTTCGTTTACTTTCTGTGTCCATCATTATGATGGAGAGATTCTCATCGACTTTTGTCAACATGTTCCATTTGGACCAACCTTTGTTCTAAAGGTGAAGCGTTGGTGATAATTTCAATGGTTGAGTGCAAGGTAACGATCTCATAGTGAATGGGGAGGTTTGTTTTAACCCCCTAGATTAAACGGAAGGGTGTGAAACCTGTGGATGCTTTTACCACCATGTGATACACCCATAGGGCTGAAAACACCATATGGTTCTAGTTGGCTTTGTGGTTATTCACCATACACTACAACATTGTTTTGAGGACTTTGTTGAAAGCTTCTAGCTAAACATTGGACTAAGGGTAGTATGAGGAAGCAAACTCGTGAGACAAACCAAGGTGTTGGGATAACTCCTAAAGTATTTCATTTTTGAAATTCTTGACGTGGTTGGATACCAAATCCTTGGGAACACTGAACTATGTTATGATATGGTTAAAAAAAAAACCGTGTAGTGGTTTCTGCATTGTTATTGTTTGTGGGCATGACCTCTGCCCATTTGGTGAAATAGTCTATGAAAACCATAATATACTTTTGGTTTCCTAATGATGGGGGTTGTAGGTCATGAAGTCTATGCCCCATTTACAAAAATGGTTGGAAATGATGACCAAGTGGAGGGGAGATGGTGGGGCTCACTCCTTATGAGTGTATCTTTAACATTCTTCATATCTCTTGACTGCTTGAATACAATCATAGAAAACGGTAGGTGAAAAATAACTAACACAGAGGACTTTTTGAGGAGTGGCCAACCCTAAGAGGTGACTGCCACAACCCCCACTATGGAATTCATTTAAGATATGCTCAGCTTGTTCATGAGTAAAGAATCAGAAAAGTATGGTGTTGATGCCTCTTCGATAGAGGAAATCCCCCAGAAGAAGGTATTGGAGGGCCTGGTGGCATATGCGCTTCCAGTCATTGTTAGTAATTTGACATTTGAACCTCCAATTTCATAAAAAGAGAATGGATGTCACCATAACAGGGGTCATCCGTTCATACTAAGAACAAATTTTCATCAGGGAATGCATCATTAATGGGGGATCCTTAGGTCTCAATTGGGAGGTCACTGATGAACTCGGCGAGGATAAGGGCCTTCTTGTTGTTGCGGGAGGCAAACTGAAGGTCAAATTCCTGCAGAATAACAACCCATCAAGCATATTTGTGCTTAGTGATATGATGATTGAGTAAGTATATCTGTTAGCAAGAGAAACCTCCCTTAGGTAAGGGATTAGAACCTTAATAGATCGAAGGCATACTATAACAAAAAGCACTCATTCAAGCAAGAAAAGTATGAAAAATGCTAAAGTTGGGTTTAGGGAGAATACCCAAAGGTCCTATGTTTGATGTTGATCCCGTAGGGTCCAAACCCTCTGCTTCCTCTAATGTGTTCTACTTGCAACATAAACCAGAGAAACATATAAATAGAAAATATTTAAAATAATGTTCACATTAAACATGTTAGATCATCAAGTATAGATCTATAAAGCATGATATGTTAGACATGCATTATAAAAACAGGAGATCACAATATTTCAGGAACAAGATAGAGCTTGTTTATTAACATCAGCAAATAGGAGTAGAAGAATACAACATGATCTGACTTTATGGCACCAACAAACCTTCCTATCGATCTGTCTAGCCCAAGCCTCAAAGTTCACATAAATATGTGCAAAAGGATTTCATATAATGGAACATGAACATTTCTTGAAGGAAACAAGGGTTTCCTATGACTGGGAGTGCAAGAGGCACAGGGAAAATTAAACTTGATCTGGGGACAAAAGTACTATAATGTCAATATGATATCTCCTTCTATAGTTTAGGACTTCCCATCAAGTGTATAAATACCACCAGAAATCAGTTGATTCAGTTAGGCCACTGACTCCTATACGTGGACTTTAAGAGAAACCCGTAAACCCCACTCATGAAATAGTATTTTTTTTCTTTCTTATTTTAAATTATGTACGCAAGTTTGGTATTATGGTACGTGCATGTACAAGCACTTTTATAAGGGCATAGTTGTGTATGGAATAATTTTTTTTTTAATATATGATCAAGTCTAAATGGGAAAGGGCTTCCTAAAGCTAGACAAGAGTATCATAACTACAGGAGTGATGAATAATTCTATAATATATGTCCCCTAATATAAGAGGTTAGAAGGGGTATATGATGGCCAAATGTATTAAGTACAAAGTGATATCATTTGAGAACTTGAGAGGATATCACCAGATTCTAGACAACTGAATACATGTAGAAGGAATAAAAAGAAGACTCATGTCTAAAGAAGGCATACACTTTCTTAGAGATAATAAATCATGTCCATTGATCAAGTACAAAGATGATTCTTCATGTATACATAAGTGTACAAAGAAGACTGGAGAGTACCTAGTGGATCGTCTAATCATATCTGCAAAGAAGTACATTTGAGTTATGTCTCAATATCACATATGTAAGAACTAATCAATGATTCTCAAAGAATTTATGATCACTGATACTGCATAACTAATCCTCAAAATAGTACCATATCATATACGTGGAATAGCGATACTGCATGAAACTCGGGTGCCAACATATACATTGTTGATGAAATAAATTGTAACATATAAGGGTGATTGGCTACATCGATAGAAAACTATAAGGACTGGCAAGAGAACCAGGATGCTACCACAACCCGAGGTCTTCACCAACCGTAGATGGTACAATTCTACATGATGGGAATAAATGAGTTTAAGTCAACCATGTGATAAATATTTTGATTACCGATCATTCATGTATACCATTAACAAACATCAAAAAATTCATTGATAATGATGATGAGAGTCAAGGTACCCCAATAAAATCCAACAGGTGTGAATAAACATGTTTAGGTTGAGCACTTGAGAGAATCTATCAATTAGGAGACATTGATGTATTCTCACTATCGATAGCGAAGGAGTCTACCACTAATGGCAGCAAACCCTAAGGTACTGGAAAAAGGAATCTATATCTTATTCCCAGAAAAATAAGTTGAATTTGATGGGAAACAACTTGATGGAAGGAATACGTTAAGGCATCCCACATCAACCAGTGCGAGTGTAACTCGTAGGGAAATAATTTGGAATAACTTGAATGAAAAGAGATGAAGTAACCATTTTCAAGTACTTTTTCGGCATACACAAGATGTGGCTAGAACACGATAGAAACCTTCTCAACCAACCCATAATTAAAGCCAACACAAAAGTGAGGAATCCACCAATAGAGTAAATTGGAAACCAAGGTACAACACAAATTGTAATGTCTAATAATGTAAGTTGACGTCGAACGCAAGGGAAACCACTCAGTCAAAGACCCATGATAGTGATGGATGTTGAGCACAAGGTCACCTATCAATGATGTAAATAGTGCTATGGTGTGTGAATAGGCCTACTCTCAGAGCTATTTTTTGGATTCGATAAGAGAAGACTTGCCAACAAGAAGTCAATAGGGACCTTCTTAACCAGCATGAGCAAAGGATCAAATAACTAATGTGATACTAAAGATCAGTCTAATGGATTGGGTATGGATGAGTAAAAATGAGTCAAGAGACACTGCATAATGGCTGACACAGATTAACTTCCCTTAAAAAAAAACACAACTCATATGTGACTATATGGCAACATAAAATAACTTTGTATATGTTTTCCATGCAGGAAAAATTAACAAACTCTCCATGTGATTGGAAGAGATAACCAACAAGAGGAGGACTGACTCAATAGAAAGGTTATGGCTCTCGTAAATTCGAACTAAGTCCCATCCAAGATGGAGGAAAAACTTGTTTTGAGTGCCTTTTTCAAGGGTGACACAACTAACTCTTGTTGCTATCAAGCATGGAAGTAAATGTCCCATTCCCACTCTTTTTGGAATATAAAATATTTTTGTCTTTTTCATATTTAAAGCTTGAAAAGGAAAAAATTAATTCCTATAGTACAGTGGAAAGAATATTTTTTTTAAATAGATGCTCTAGTTCGTAGGGCTGGTATATTCCTATTCTTAATGCAAGGTGGCGAAACTAGTTGTCAACACTCAAAGGAATTTTCTTTCCATGGGTGTAAGGTGTCATGTCGTAGAGGAAAATGAAGGCATGGTTTAGATCTTATAAAAATTCATGGTCAAAAATGGCTTATACATCAGTCAAAATGAAGTTGCCTTAAGGAAAAAAAGATACAAGTAGTCAATATGAAATGTAATGATACAACTTAACACATGGGAGCCTCCATGGTATAAAGCCAAAAAAATAGTGAATAAGAAGAGAAATGAGACTTCATCACAAAGTCATGGTGGGACTAAAGAGGATTTTTGAGCCTAAGAACAAAATTTTAGCATGGGTGCCAAGTGAAAAGAGGATACTATATAGGGCATCCATGATAAGGTAGGCTCTACCACACAAGTTATGACACTTCTAAGCAATGAGAAGGTTTTGTGTCACGTCTTAGTGGGATCAATCCTAGGGCCAAAACGGAAAAGGAAACTAATAAATGCACAACGTAAGTAAAAACCTAACCTATATTCCAGTTTCAATAACCAATACCTTTCATAGTGGATAAACCATAAAAATATCCAAAGGAGAAGTCTTCCAAGTTCTGTAGACATAACTAGGAACACTAGGCAAGAAGTTAATACATTCCATATATAAACTTTAGATAAAATCTTGTGTTATAGAATACAAAACTTGAAAAATGTACTTTATAAATACAATATGGTACAGGGAACCACATATCCTTGTGGCTTACACATAATATTTCTTCAGAACAAGCCCCTTATGGGACTCAAGCCAGTGTTTCCTTTGGTAGTTGAAACTCATGGCTTCAAAAAATTCTTAGTGCGAACACAACTCAACTACCAAGAAATTATGTGAACTAGAAGGATAAAAAGAGGGAATTAAGGGGTCTCATGCCCCATAGGAGAAATCACTCGATCAATTGCCAGGAGAAGGTCTCTAGAAGGAAAATAATAGTTTAAATGATCCTTCTTAGAAGCAATGGAGCATTTAGGATACAATGCCACATAGCTCACCCATGGCAGGGTAGAATCTACTTGAACACTTGGAACCTACCAAGGGGTATTCTAAAGTAAATTCTAATTAGGGTAGTGATTATCATATGCAAGTTGATTGATAGTGATAATGCTTCCATTATAAGGAAAATACAATACTCGAAAGAGTGAATACACTACAACATTGATAACATAGACATAATGATGCCTAAGTAGCATATTAAAATCTAAAGGGATATCAACCACCACCAAATCAATTAAGACAGTCTTCCCACCAAAAGTAATATGAAATTGAGGAAGAACACCCATAGATTCACCATGTCTTCTATCATAAGCTAACCACTGACTGTCAACTTCCAAAAGCTTTGGAGATCCCAAAGCTTTCCAAGTCGAGGAGGATATAATACTTGTACAAGATCCTTCATGCACCATACATCAATAGACATTTGTGGAACTAACTCTAACACTTATTTGGAAGGTGCAGTAGAAGGAAGAAAAGGCTTGACAAGATTATCCCAATCAAAGGAGACACTCTTAGAACTTGGACTGGGTCACCCGAAGAGATCGATATACCCCCTAGACTAGAACACTCTAAACTAGAAACTAAGAAAAAATTGTTGTTAGGCACTTCACCCCCCAAAAGAGGAATGGAATTAGCTAAAGATTGCACTGGTGATGGGCCTACAAATTAGACATAAATTAAGGCACATATAACATTTATTAGGCACATGAAGGCTATGTTAAACCTCTCCTTCTACGCTTAATAATTTTTTTTAGCTTTAATATGTTCATTAGGAAGGTTTATGGATAATTGCATATTTGTGCCCAATATCATTTATTTTTGTGTAATATTGTGAGAATATTGGGCAGATTACAAAGATTTGGAGGAGGAGATAATTTATGGAGTTTATACCTACTATAGGAGGATCAATATTGGATAATAAATCAATAATATATTCTGAAATTATTTCACAGATTATGGAGCTCCAATGATTGAGAAAATCTAGTAATGTGTCCGCTCTCATTTAGTGTAGATTCCTAGTTTTGGGAACTAGATCCACTATTTAAGAGATTTTTGGAGGGGAAAGCTTCCTCCTTTCATGGGGAATTCTTCCTAATCATTTTTTATAAGTACTGTTATCACCAAAAGAAACTCTCCTAGGCTGTAAATCGGAGATGCTCAGGAATATTACAAACTCAATAAATTGTTAATATTTTTCTCTGGACTATGGGAATAAAATATGGTTTGGATCAAGCCAAATAACCATTTATACTATTGTTTTACTCAAGAAATGCATGAACACCCTTAAATTTACAAGGCTTTAGACCACTAATGCTCAATAGATTCTAGATTTAATGAATGGATGGAGAATACCTACTGTATCAGCATATGCATATATAAACACATATGAATGGCCAACTATAGGAAGTAAAAGAAGCTTGCAAATCTAATTTATCAATGCAGAGATAAGATGACAGTTATATGGCATTAGACATAGAAGAAACATGAACAACCTATTCAAGTGCAAGCTTGGAACAGAAGAGAAAATGGACATTGAACATATAACAGTAAAAGAAGCTTATATTTCTAGAATTAAGATGAGAAGCTTGAGTAGCAAAGTTTCAATAATCTCCAAAAGTTGAACCCTTGTTACATGTAGTTTTATACCTTTTATAGGCCCTTTACAATGCTCCTCAGCTCTCTAGAAGGCTCGGAGTATTAAACTTGTCTGATCTGTCCCTTAACTGTTTTATTCCCTCAATAGGTAGGCATGGCCAGGAGGTTTTCTTCTTCTAATAGAGGAATAACCATATTCATATATTTTGGGCAGCCTGTTGTGATGCCTGGGGGCTCTCTTGTGCCAAAGATGCCCCATCATGTTTGTTAGGATTACTGCTACGCTAGCACGACTGCTAATGCTCCATGATTTCATTTTATTTGGGTTGCGGCATGCAGTGGTCCTTCTCCTTCCTTTTCTGGGCTCTGTTTGTTGGCCGATGTCTTTCTACCAAATCCTTCTTCTGGTGCGAGCTACATCGTGTTGTGTTATCGCCTTTCCACTTCCTTTTCTAGGCTCTATTTGCTGGCCACTGTCTTTCTGCCGAATCCTTCTTCTGGTATGTAACATGACTGCAAGACTCCTCTAAGGATAGCTTGCTGCCTGAACCTTCAATGGAATGGCTATTTTTCTTATGAAATCCCTGCACCAGTCCCTTTCAGATGATAGCCATGAATGTTTTTCTGTTTTTGTGGCTGTTCGGGTCATAAATAGTGAAAATGCCGCTATACTGATAAATCCTACCCTTTTCTGCCTCTTTCTGACTTCAAAATTCCTCAAGTATGTTTTAATTTTCCATTGAGTCCACCCTTGGGTCGCTGTCGCACATCGTATTTGGTAACCGATTTCTCCATCCTTCGGGTGTATGATACAGGTCAAAGGCATAAGGATAGCATGGCAGACACATAAGCAGGTCGGGGATTAGACATCAGCCATTGGATCAAGTGAACAGATGACAGAGATCTCTTGGCGGGAGAAATTGGGCAGAAGTGGTAAGCGGAATTGATTGCACCACTTTTGGGAGGAGAGCGGTAAACCTACAATGGCCAACAATCCCATTTAGGTGATGACATGTCATGGATGTGACAGGAGGAAAACCCCTATCCCCACGAGTTAACGAGCAGGCGGTTCGTGGGATCGGGAGGAGCGAATGCTGTTGGATTGAATGAATGGATGGTGGGGATCGTTTTGCGGAAGATATCGGTATTGATTGGACGGCGAAGGAGTGATCACAATATCGCATCAGTGGAAGTCAGGGGTGTAGCCCTTATACATGGATACGATTTGCCGATAGCAATGATACTGTGGACATGATAAAGGAATTAGCCACACTTAAGACTTTGTCGCATCGACGGAAGTCATGGGATAAGCTTATACACACATATGCGATTTGACGATTGCGATGAGGAATTAAAGCGCCAAGCCATATGGTTGGGTCTTATAGAAGGCTTGCGCTTCGCGCTTAAGGGCTAGGGCTGAAAAGGGGCTTTGTTGGATTTCGAAGGGATTATTCGAGGAATGGAGAGGTTTAAGGAGGAAAAACAGAGATAGCGGGGCTATGGAGTATAAGGAAAATGAGGGAGAATGAGGAAAAGACTATTGTAATCTGCCCTTTTTGCATAAACACATGGTTGAGCTGACATTTGGTCCTCCAAATGCTGAAGTATGTAGCAGATCTAACACTGGCTCCTTCTGGGGATGAGATCCTCCCTATGAGATGTCAAGAACTACAGATCAATGCCTTTCCTGTGAAAAACAAATTAGCAAAATTTCCTAGTGTTCCATTGGGCATGGAGTCTACTTTACTTACACTAAACTGATAAAACAAAATATTTACAGCTTTAAGGCCAAAAGACCTTAAACAACATAAATTTTCAGAAAACACCCATTAACTGGGCCATCAAAAACTGCCTCTCCTCCCATACTTTTGAGGATGAAGGTGTTGTTCCCTTGAATATGAGAAATGACAAAAGGCCCTGTCTAGAAAGCATCAAACTTCCCATGATTACCTTTCTTTTCCTTTAGTGCATCCCACTTTAGAACCAAGTCTCCAACCTGAAAATTATCTGCTTTTATCCCTTTGTCAAAAGCTTCCTTGATCATTTTCTACTGTGCTGCAACCTTCTCAACCAGTTGTTCTCTGATTTGATGTACCTATACCAAGTCAGTGATCCCTTTTGCCATGTCTTCCTCCAGTTTTTTTATTTCTTTTTCAATCAGAGGAAGGAGCAAAGGATGTGTTGGTCTCCACTTCTACTTGAAAGGTATGGTATCTTTCTCTAAAGGAATCTTATGTGGGATGATTTTCTTATCATACGTTTTCAGGTCACTATATTCCCAGGCAAAGAAATCAGTAAGCTTCCTCATTGAATGGCAGTATTCAGAACATTTGTCAACAGATAGATGAGTGGATAGATTTACATATCTAGGCTGACCGGGACTCCCTATATCATGCTTACAGACTGTAGACTGATCTTGATTTTGGACAACTTTATAGGGCACATCATTTTGGTTAAACAATCTTTCTAGAGGAATTAAACCCTTTAGGATATGATTGTTGGGAAGCTGGACAATGTTATCTTTGCCAATTTTATTTCTAAGCTGTGATTGGGGGGTTTCTTCCAAGGCTTCATTCTCTTAGTCAATTTGCATTTTAGAAAATTCATCAATGACTTGCAGGAACCTATTCACTTCATCATCATCTTCGAAAACTTTCCAATGATGGACATTATCAGGCAAGGATGGTCTGTATTTCATTTGGAATTCATAAAATAGTTTGGGAGGCATGGGAGGGATGAACATGCTAGCAGACACAGTAAGGGAATCAACAAGATGATTTTTGGCTCTAGGGATGTATGAGATACAAAAACTAACAAAAGAATCTTTAAGTCTCCATACCTCATTTCTATATGCTTTCAGCCTTGGGTTCTTTGCTTGAAATGTTCTGTTTACTTGCCGAATGATGAGATCAACGTCTCCAAATACCTTCATATTCTTGATTCCCCTATCTTTTGTTGCATTAAGGCCTAATATTAGAGCCTCATACTCTGCTATATTGTTGGTGACTTGGAAGGCCAACTTAAAAGATAGTTGTGTGCTTTCTTGTTTTGGAGATACCAGCACCACTCCCACTCCTACAGTCTCCCTAGAACATGCTCCATCAAAGAACATCTCCCAAACCTGACTTCCTTTCTCTTCCTCAGCTTTATTTTCTAGTTTCTTGATCTGCGTTGAGGCCTTCTGAGATTCTTCTCTTTGGAGTATACATGCTCCAAAATCAGTGTCCACAACATAAATAGGATGATTGGATGGGTTCTTTTCATCACTGATAATGTATGCCAGTTGTGCTTCTCTATAGAGTCTCCTGCTTTATCCTCCAAAAACTTGGATGGTGGCATAGGATAAGTCATTCTATAGCATCCTGCCTAGTCACTTAATCCATCCTCTAGACAACAGCATGGCAAACTTAGGAGGGACATCTGCTACCACAATGTCCATCACCATACTCTTCATGGGAAGCTGAGTTAGGGTAAAGGATAAATCTTTAATTAGTCCCATACATTTCACCTTTATTGAATCAAAGGAGAATAGATCATGGCATGGTTTGGTGATATCAAGGCCTAACTCTTCCATGACAGCTTTTAGCATCAGATTGTGGCTAGCCCTAGTGTCTAGTAGGTAATTGTGGAGGATTTTATCATGAATGTCCAAGGAAACATAAAAAGATGGATAATTAGTATCAGCAGGTTCAGTCATTGGGCTAAGCACAGTTTTAGCCTATCATCTTACAAATTCATAGAGTCAGTGGAGGTTTGTGTGGCTTTCAGCTCAAGAGCTTCAAGGATAGGCTTTCTAAACACTTCACTCTTTACAAGTTCTAACAGAGGTACATATATTTTTAACTTCTGAACTTCTGATTCAAAGCTAAAAGAGGGAGGTAACTTGTCAGAACCTTTTACCTCTTGAACTAGTGCTTTCAGGATGACTGGATCAGCTGTTGATCTTCTCTGTCTGCTATTCTTTGACTCTGTTTGGACAGCAACTCTTTGGGCAGGATTCTCCTTGACATTATTTGCATTTGACCTCAGATTATATCTTTGTTGCTCCTCATTTTGTAGAAAAACCTCTCTATCCCACTCCAAACTATATTGGTCCTGCAACAACGATTCTTCATATGCAGCCAATGTAAAAAATGCAGCACTGCCTTTATCTTCCATGCAATGAATATCATCCTCAACTTCAAATTTCTCCTCCTCCATGAATACATTCTGGAAAGGAGCCTTAACCTTTTGATCTTCATTTGTTTCTTTACCTCTCTAAATGATTTGTAATTGTTCATTTGCTCTTCTGAATGGATTTGGATTTCTTGGAGAAAATGTGCCTGGGAGCCTTGTCTTCCCAGAGTTCTACTCAACGTCCAGCTTAGATAATTTAGCAGCCAATGATTCGATCATCCTAGTCATTTTATCCAATTTGGGATCGAAAGATGAGGCAAAGGAAGAAGAAGCCTCACCTCTCTACCTCCTCCTGTCAGCATGACTTTTGAGTTTTTCGGCAGCCATAATATTATATTCTACTTCTATGGTTGCATCCTGCATGTCAGCCAAAGTAGTGCATCTTATTTCTCTCAACAACAAACAAAAATTAGAGTCAAAGGCACTAGCATAAGCAAGTTTGGCAGAGGTGGGGGTAGGCTTTATCTCAGCTAGTATCTTACTATACATACGATTGAATATTTTATTTAAATGAGGCAATGATTCCCCATTTTCCCTCTTTAGGTTTCCAAACTCAGTATGGTAGTATAGCAAGTCTTTTTTATCTCCCTAGTGTTTCAAAAATGCATCATCCAGGGATTCAATATCAGCAATGGATCTAGGTTCCAGATCTCCGAACCATTTTCTAGCCTCTCCATTGAGGCTCTAGACAAAAACTCTCATCCACACATCATTTTCACTAATATCCAGGTTATCAGCATAACTGTAAAAAGATTCAAGGTGTTCTTCAGTTGTTAGCCCCTCTATACCAGTGAACTTAGGCATGTGTTTCTGGTACTGTCCTGCAGGCATGGCATTGAAAGGAATAGGCAAGACCAAGGGTCCATACCTAGTAGCTACGATTCTTTCCATCTTTGTGGGTGCTTGTTGGCCCGCCATGACTGGGGTAGGTGGAAGGATACTTGTAGATTGAATAGTGGGGAACAATGAAATGGATGACAGAGACAAGGGAATATGATGGACTGTATGGGAGACTCTCTTTGGACTGAGATCCAAAGGGGAACTAAAAGATAAAGGAGCTTTATGAATCTCTGAAGGTGATTCTTCACTAGCAATACTAGGCTCTAATTCTTCAAACTGTGTATTCTCGACTATAACCTTCTCTTGCAGAGATACATAAGATTTCTTAGGCTTAACTCATCCTGATGATCCTTTCTGTGATGTTTTCTTTGACTTGACAATATTCTTAGGGTTAGGTACTGGTTTGACTGGTGATTTCTGAGGATTTCTTCAAGTATGCCTCACAAACTGAGCCAGGACTGTGATGTGGAGTCTCCAAAGGTTGGTCTTCCTCCAGTGGAGTCGCCATATAGATGACTACAACCAGAAATGTGCCCAGACTTTGTCTATCATCAAAATCTGGAACTGTTTCGTTCTCCCAGGGAAGCTGAGCTTCAATATCCTCTCCCCAGCAACGACGCCAATTAATGTTATCACCCCAAGAAACTCTCCTAGGTTCTAAATCGAAGATGCTCGGGAACATTACAAGCTCAACAAATTGTTAATATTTTTCTGTAAACTATGGGAATAAAAGATGGTTTGGATCAAGCCAGATAACCATTTCTACTCTGTTTTTACTCAAGACATGCATGGACACCCTCAACTTTACAAGGCTTTAGACCACTAATGCTCAATAGTTTCTAGATTTAATGAATGGATGGAGAATACCTACTGTATCAGCAGAAGCATATATAAACACATATGAATGGCCAACTACAAGAAGTAAAAGAAGCTTGCAAATCTAATTTATCAACGCAGAGATAAGATTTCAGTTATCTGGCATTAAACATAGAAGAAACATGAACAACCTATTCAAGTGCAAGCTTGGAATAGAAGAGAAAATGGACATTGAACATATAACAGTAAAAGAAGCTTATATTGCTAGAATGAAGATGAGAAGCTTGAGTAGCAAAGTCTTAATAGTCTCCAGAAGTTGAACCCTTGTTACATGTAGTTTTCTACCTTTTGTAGGCCCTTTACAATGCTCCTCAGCTCTGTAGAAGGCTCGAAGTCTTAAACTTGTCTCATATGTCCCTTAACCCTTTGATTCCATCAATAGGTAGGCATGGCTCAGAGGTTTTCTTCTTCTAACAGAGGAATAACCATATTAAGATATTTTGGGCAGCTTGTTGTGATGCCTGGGGGATCTCTCATGCCAAAGATGCCCCATCATGTTTGTTAGGATGACTGTTGCAGTAGAAGGACTGCTAATGCTCCATGATTTCATTTTATTTGGGTTGCAGCGTGCAGTGGTCCTTCTCCTTCCTTTTCTGGGCTCTGTTTGTTGGCCGTTGTCTTTTTGTCGAATCCTTCTTCTAGTGTAGGTTGCATCACGTTGTATTGTCGCCTTTCCACTTCCTTTTCCGGGCTCTAATTTCCGGCCACTGTCTTTCTGCCGAATCTTTCTTCTGGTATGTAACATGACTACAAGACTCCTCTAAGGATGGCTTGCCACCTGAACTTGCAATGGAGTGGCTATCGTGCCTATGAAATCCCTACACCGGTCCCTTTCAGATGATAGCCATGAATGATTTTCTATTGTTGTGGTTGTTTGGGTCATAAACAACGAAAACGATGCTATATTGATAAATCCTGCCCTTTTCTACCTCTTTCTGACTTCAAAAGTCCTCAAGTATGGTTTAATTTTCCATTGGGTCCGCCCTTGGGTCGCTGACGCATGTCGCACTTGGTAACTAATTGCTCCATCCTTCAGGTGTATGATACAGGTCAAAGGCATAAGGACAGCATGGCAGACGCATTAGCAGGCTCGGGATTAGACATCAGCCGTTGGATCAAGTGAATGGACAATAGAGATCTCTTGGCAGGAGAAATCGGGCGGAAGTTGTAAGCGGAATTGATCGCAGCGCTTTTGGGAGGAGAGTGGTAAACGTACAATGGCCAGCGATCCCATTCAGACGATGAAGCGTGGTGGATGTGACAGGAGGAAAACTGCTTTCCTCGTGAGTGAACGCGTGGGCGGTTCATGGGATCGGGAGGAGTGAAAGTCGTTTGATCGAATGAATGGACGGTGAGGATCGTTTCGCGGAAGATATTGGGATTGATTGGACGACAGAGGAGCGATCACAATATCGCATCGGTGGAAGCCAGGGGCGTAGCCTTTATACATGGATGCGATTTACCGATAGCAATGAGACCACAGACCCGATAAGGAATTAGCCACACTTAAGAGTTTGTCGCATCGGTGGAAGTCATAGGATAGGCTTATACACACATATGTGATTTGCCGATTGTGATGAGGAATTAAAGCTCCAAGTCATATCGCTGGGTCTTATGGAAGGCTTGCACTTCATGCTTAAGGGTTGGGGCTGAAAAGGGGCTTTGTTGGATTTCGGAGGGCTTATTCAGGGAATGGAGAGGTTTAAGGAGGAAAAATAGAGATAGTGGGGCTATGGAGTATAAGGAAAATGAGGGAGAAGGAGGAAAATACTGCTGCAATCTACACTTTTTACAAAATCACATGGCCGAGTTGATATTTGGTCCTCCAAATGTTGAAGTATGTAGCAGAGCTAACAAGTACTAAGTTAAATTTTCCTCTAGGAGTTGATTTTTCTTAGTCTTCTTGTGGATAGAGCTCGTATTTTTGCAGCTCCACTTTCATTTCCTGCGGGGTGCAATTATATTGATGGAAATAATAAAGATTGGTACCATTCTTAGCTTCTAAATCTTGGAATCCTTCATAGGGCTCTAAGTTTCCTTGGGTATTTCCATCACAAGAGCCTCAGAGCCCTTTTGTATAACTTACTTTTCTTCTTTTCTCTTCTTATTCACATGCATCTCTTATTCTTATTTCTTTCTATTTCTGCATTTAGTATTGATGTTTTCTTGTTGTATGATTGGGTTAAATTGTTGAATTAAGTTATTTTGTAGGATCACAATAATGATTTCATCCTTGTAAAAACTTTGGAAGGTCATAGTAAACATTGAGATACTTGGATTAGATTGCTTATTCCCAAATCTAAATTTCTAGAAGTCCCTTGTGGCAAATAGTAGTAATTTTTTTCTAATTTTTAGAAGAAGCTAATGAGCTTCAATTGAGTTGTTTCCACATCCATTAGATCATAAAATCATTTATGTTAATGAAAAAATTTATCCTTTTGAATTTTCACTTGATTAGGTTAGGTATTTGATAGATTAACTAGCTCACTAGTTCTCGAATTTCTAGATTTTAGACTAGTAATTTTCAACTATTTTTTAGCATGTGTTAACAGAGGTATTTTTGAGTGATTCGAATTGGAATGGATACCTAAGAAATCGTATTCAATATAAAAAATTCCATCCAGTTTGGATTTGATTTACTTGGTCATTCAATGAATTGTATTTTCCTATAACAAATCTGTAACTTCCTGTAGCAGCCTGTAACTTCCTATAGCACTCTTGTAACATGTATATACTTGCCCATATTTGCTCAAAAATATTAGATTTTGTTCGTTAAGGTTGAATCATAGCCCTTAGGATCTAAATCAATGGTTTAGGAGGAATAAACACCACTTAGTACTTTCCCTTTCACCCCTGCAAAACATCTCAACGTTTTTGGTTAATGGACATAGTTATGGATTGGATCATACAATTATGATTTTCTTGGTTGCCACATCCAATGAAGTCTGCCAATGCATATAAACAATTTAAATTTAATGATTGATATTTAGTTCCTAATATTTTATTTATGCAATTAGAATAGGTTTTCTTTCCTTGTATTTTCTTTCCTACAATTAGTTATGGTTTCCATTTCGAGCATTTCCATTTCTACAATTAGTTTAGGATTTGAATATATTAACTCCATTACATCATCATAGCAAAGGAAGGACACATTGTATGTTGCACATATAGTGCCAATAACTCTTAAGTTTGTACGAGACCAGGGTTGATAATTAAAGTTGGTAGCCTTGGGAGTTGCAGCATTCTTGTTGCAATACTGAGGCTTATCACAAATTAGGACCATTACCAAGGAGGTGTCAAAGTATGCATTGTTTTCCTCCCTAGTTGATTCATTTCCTTTTACTTTCTACAAAAATAATAAAATTTCATTAGACATATTTCATATCAAGAACATAAAATTGCATTGCATTAGCATTCCTATTCAAAAAAAAAATCTCCAACACCAACCCCCCCATTTGATAATGTGGTGCAGTAAGAGCCATATCACCATTCATTTTTGCAAGTAGAAGAAGAAGACGTGACAAAGAATGTAGAAGAAATGGACGGAGATGATGAAAATGAAGAACATCCTCTTGGATTTCCCATTCAAGATACTAATGTTAGTGTGCACATGAAGAACATCCCTCCATCTTTTCTTCCAAACTTTCATGGTCTATGGTCAGAGTATCTGGAAACCTTTTTCATTGAATTTGAAATTATTTGTAGATCTTATGGTTATGTTGACAGTGTCAGATCCACCAACATTCAGGGGATCACCCTAGTATAAAGTACCAACTAGACCTCACACCATTTGGTGTGGGATTCCAATCTAGTATGATGGTACATTTGCCATTGTCTTAAGGATTTGCCTCAACTCTTGCTTGTTAGCATAGGAGAGTGGTCTGCTTTACCTTCAAGAAGTGAGGTTCACGTTCCTAGTGAATGCTAGTGTACTTGTGCCGTTCTTTCACTATAAGGGTATAGGGTGAGAATGAGTCCCACATTGGTTGGGATGAAGTCCCAAATTGGTTATGAACACACAACACAACAGTATGTGCACAACTTCTAGAGGAGCAGTCCACATGGATGTGGCAGTCACAACACACAAGGTAAGATAACATGTACAACAGTCAATGGAGGAGTCTAAACGATTGAAACATTTGTTACAACAAGCTTTAAGTGAAAGGTTTGTCTGATGTCGTGGAAGGTAGCCACCACGAATGAGACAATGTTAACAACATATACAACACATTTCCATTAATAGATTATGTGTATTACAATAAGTAAAATAGTTCAAGTGTTCAATACAGGTTAAAGCAACATGCATTACAAGTGTTCAAGATTAGTCTTACAACATTTACAATATATGTGTTAAAATGTGTTGTCCTATTAGTAGGCTTCTGAATTAAGTGAAAGTTCCAAGACACATCGTTGCACCATACATCACTAACCCCGAGTGCGGGGCATTGGAGCCACTACTTACTCCTTAAAGAAAATATTACAAACTCTCTTGGCTATGTGGGCGGAGTTGAGGTGGAAATTCCTTTGCATGTACAAATGAGGAGGTATTTATAGCCAAGGGTGAAACTGACCATTGTGGCTCTTCGACTACCCTCATGATTGTTTGAATTTCATGACTTTTCGACTTTACATGACTCTTTGTACAACAAGTGGGTCTCTTGGACTTCCACGTTGCATTACATTGGTTGACAACATAGCCCATAGTAGAGATGTGGGAGACATGACTCATGACATGACTTGACATGAAAACGTTGGTACATTCATGCTGAGACTGGAGTGCATGTCGAGATACAGTGCTGCTGCATGATGGATGTGTATCACAGCTTCACCTCCGCATGGCAAAGTGTGTAGAGTCTTCAATGGTCTTTGGTTCGCTTGATGAAGCTTTGACATGTTTTTCCTTGCTTGCATGTTAGAATGCTTGACAGGCTCCTCTATTAAAAAAAAGTGCATGTTTGTTCGTTCGTCTGTTGGTGAAGCTATGCTTCTACATGTGCTCCCTTCGTTCATCCCATTCATCATCACACCATGTTTGTTGGTGTACCTATATGTGTAGTCACTCATGATGTTACGACATCAAATCCAAAAGCCTCCTATTCTACCATGACACATGACCATGTCAGATGCAGGTGATTGGGAGAGGCAACAAGGTTTTGAAGCGGGATGATGGCTTCAGGGACTGCTGATGAAAACTACGCAAGAGTCACTGAGTGATGAAGATGGGCAATCCAAGTTGACAGTGACTATCTGTGAGGTCTGGCTCGGCTGGAAGGAAAAATTGCACAAACTTTGGTAGGGACAGTTTGGGCTGCAGGAAGGCAAGTTAGGCGAAATTTGTGCAGTTTTCAGAATGAGTGGGTAGCAGGGGCTGGAAAGCCAAATTTGCACAATTTTCTAGATGATTCAGATTTAAATAGGAATGAAAAAAATTATAGAGATAACCATAAATACAAATGTGCATAAAAAATAATACTTCATTTCATTAATGTAAAATACTAAAATATGCTTACAAATAGAAATGGTAATAAACTAGCTAGGGCGATGGTAGCTTATCTCCGAGAAGAGATGTGGCATCTACATGCCTTTTAACTCTATGTTACAATGAGGGTTGAAGGCCTATTTATTTTTGAGAAACAATGGAAAACCCCAAACATCCAAAAACCTAACCGTAGGAGATGAAACGCCAAATTGTGGGCCTCGTTTGGGTAAATTTGTACCAAGGTCATAACTTTGACATGCGATCTCCGTTTGATCCACACAATAACTCATTAGAAATATCTATCTAAGTACTAAAAATTTGGGAAGAGAAACATTCAGCCATGGACCCATGTTTCTCTCGAATTTCCCAAAAAACGTTGTTTAGGGCCTCAAAACGACTTCAGAAGTTCATGACCGAAAAACTACGAAAAATAGTAAATTGTGCTATAATTAAGGAAACTAAAAAAATTAAAGAGACAGTTGTGGGGGTCCAAGTGGGATAGGTGGGTGGCCACCAACATCCACCTGTATCACTAGAGGAACAGACTGGGCTGCAAGGAGGGTCATTAGGTAGAGATTGCGTAGTTTTTGGGAGGAACTGCCCGGGAGCCTGGTAGCCAAAACTGCGAAATTCCCAGAGGGAATTGGCAGTTGGCTGCTGGGACACTAGCAACCAAAACTACATAATCCTCAGAGGGAACTGGAAATTGGCTATTGGGTCACTGGCAACTAAAACTACACAATTCCCAAAGGGAACTGGTAGTTGGTTGCTGGGTCACTGTCAGCAGAAACTATGCAATTCCTAGAGGGAATTGGCAGTCTGCTGCTAGGAACTACTGGCAACCGAAACTACACTGAGGATGCGAGGCTGGCTTGTTGGTTATCTCTGTAAAATTTCTAAGTTGAGTGAGCTACTAGGTAGTAGAAGGCCAGCTCATGCAAAACTGCACAATTTCTTGGATGAGCAGTCGGCTAACTATCGTGATGATTAACTCAGAAAATGAGAAATTTTCATAGGAAGATAGAGATGGGAACTTGGTGTTTGTCTGACCTGTCTAGATAATTTCCTCAGTCAGCTGAGTGAGTAATGTTAGTGGCCTCTGTGTAATTTTTGAAGGGAGTCAGTCCTGGGGTGATTGTCGGGTCTGACTGTTCCGGTGGCCAGCATGAGAGCTGATTGAATTTCTTGCAATAAACACAGCTTGGAAAGACTTACTTAGTGCGTTTTCACTGCTCTATGTAATAGACAATCAATTCGATGGTGTATTGATGGTCTAATTGTCAGAGGGGAGTCTGGTCATCAGAAATTTAAGCAAAATGACTTAGTGTGTGAACAAGCGAAAGATGATCATGCAAACACACACTCTTGTGACTTGACGATGAGATGATTCAAACCATTGAAAAACGCATGTTCAACATGACTGATCGATAGTGTAAGTGAAAAACGTGACAATCATGATTGAGCGTTCATCGATGGAGACAACACTTGTGTGACAGTGAATGTGAATTGTGAACACAACAAGTACACACAAAGAGAATACTTTAATCATGACTTAGACACGAACATGCAAAAAGTTGAATGAAATGAAAAAGCAAAGCAGATGCAATGACTCCCACGGGCTCATAGAGTGAACCTGAGGGTGTGTAGTTATCAATAGAAATGCTCAAGGGAGGCTCCAAAATTTGGTGCAGGCCAAAATTTTGGAAACACTTGGCGACACACTAGAAGAACTCCAACTTCTCTATTTTGGTTCATTGCTAGCACAGGGTCTTGGTCTTTCATGGAGTTTTGAATCACTGTGTGGGTTACATCGCCTTCCCACTCATGCCATAGACATACATGGTTCACCCTCTGTTGACTCAGTTAAACACAATCAAAAGTTTAGGTTTATTTTAGTATTTCTAATCAAGGAAGGGTAGTTTAGCTCATGAGTTGAATATTTTCAGAGTATAAGTTTTCATCTTTGGTGTTGCTCCACTACCACCAGGCCTAGATAGTACCCTGGTGGAGTCATGTAGGAACAAACACATTTCTCCACTTCCAGTGAGCCTCGTCAGTACCCCAGTGGAGTAGCATGCTTCACCTCTCTGCACAAGAGGCCTTTCTCTTCATTCTCTATGTATTTTTTTTTAGAGGACTGTGCATAGGAACTTATTTATTTTTGGGACAGAAGAGGGATACCAACTTATTGAGAGAAGAAGAGGTTGTTCCGTTAGAGACGCATTTAGGACCTCTGACATATGTTTGCTCATTTCAATTTTCCCCTTCTCCATTTCTACTAGGTGGATGAGCTTGAACACAGATCGCAGAAGGCTGAGTATAGGCTTGGGGGTTCCGAATGTGGACACAAGTTCATGGTTGGACCAAAACTTCCCTTGCAGAAAATTTGTATTTTTTGTCAAGACTTGATCATCTGAAGGTTACAACCAAGCATAGAGAAGATGGACATAAGGCTGGCCAAATTCTGCAGTGTTACAAGTCTCTTCAAACTTCAACTACATACTCTATTCAAAATCCAAAATGCAGTAGTTGGCAGCACTTGTTTCTGGAAACAAAAATAGTAAGCCGAATCAAAAAGAGTAAAATAAAATATAATAAGAAAAAAAAACAAGATGAAAACAATAAGTAGAAAACAGACTACGTACATGGCATGGGTGCAACCTGACCTATTGAAAATAATGCTTGAGATCTTGGCCATTGACAGGAAGGTTGTCAATCCTCCTATCAAGTGATTGAAAATGATACATGTGTGGGCCAAGCTTCTTGTGGACTATGTGTTAGCACCTAAATCTGCCTTAGGCTGAAGGAAGGAAGAATTCAGGGTAACCACAAACCACGCTCAGTCTGGTAGCTATCCCTACCAGAATAGGAGAGGGCTCTCTGCGGGTCACACTCAGTAAATAAATAAACGATATGGTCTGAGATGACTTACAAAGAATATTGATTTTAGGCTAGGTAAATAAATATGGAACCAAGAAGCAAATTTTGATAAATGACTGAGTTTATGGGATGTATGGGACCAACGAACAGCAATGAGCAGAGAATTTAACACAAAGGCACAAATTACTTCGTGAGGAAAGATAGGAGGAAAGTCTAGCAATTAAATTTGAAATAATGCGAAATGGAAAGATTGTTTAGGAGGGTGAAAAGGGCATAAACACCATGAATCCTTTTCAACAGAAGAAGAACACAAAACATGAAACTTCCACAGGCAGAGGAATAAACATGAATTCTACCTTATCTTACTTAGAAAAATTCACTGGAAATGAATATGAATGAACTGTGAAACATAACGAAATACATATGAAACATCAACAGAACACATTTGCTACACTCACACCACATGAATCTCATGAACCAGAGCCGCTGCCTTTAATTAATTCTCTGTCAAAATATACGATGAGGAACTAAGTTTCTCTCCCACAGTATCCCAGAAATTACAACCAACCCTTTGCAAATAATTTTTCATACAATAAATAGAATATTCCATTGGGAAATAGAACGACCCACAACTGGGTATTTTTTCAAATCATTACAAAGTGGAAATGGAAAGCCAACCATTAGTTACAGGTGCAACGTTACAAAAATGACAAATGGCTTGGGGACTGCTCGCCTTCCTTTGCCACTTGGATAGAAGCCAACCTTTAGTGAAAATACCGTTTAAAATTTTCCTTAGGTGCCAAAAAATATGAAGTGTAAATGAGCGGGCCCACTTGGAGAAAGTCGCGAATCAAAATGTCGCGGAGCGAAAGTGATTTTGGCCTTTGGGTCTATATGTGCCACGCCCAAATCTATATGCGCCGTGCCACTTTGGAGGCGATTTTGAGGTACCTGCTGAAGTCCAAATTATTCCCAAGTGTGCTTGTTAGAAAACCCTACCTATCTAATTTCCAACCCAAGTGGAATTTCTGAATTTGGTGCCCATTTTCCCCTCCAAAACTTCAATCTCCCAAGACTGCTTCCTGTGTGTCAAAATAGGGGCAGAGAGGTCATTTTTTGAGTGTTTTTGACCTCGTGAAGACTCAAAACATGCCCAAACTTCTTGGCCATGCACCAATAGTCATGATTTTTCATTTTGAATCCAAAAACGCAAACCATTCTTGATTTGGAGCTCCCAATCCTAAGCGTTGTGCTAGTGGCGTGGCGCACAGGGAGAAAAACCCTGTTTTGTGCCCAAAAATTTGTCAAGTGACCAAAATTGTCCCAAATTTCTTGAAATTTGGGCTGGAGCTTCTCTATGAAGTTTCATGCTGGGCCAAAGAGGTTTTGGCCAAGATTAGGAGCCGATATTTCTCTTTTTACCTCTTTTGTCTTTTTGTTGCCTTCCTCAATTTCGCCTTCAAATTCCTTATCCGAGCCTTGGAACTCATATTGCGTGCCCTGTAATGATAAACCATATGCCTCAATAATGCTTTGTCCTTGTCACTTTCACCAACAACTTTCTCTAAGTGGATGTTGATCCTCTTGAGCCAAATCTCTCGATCAGCCTCTATCTCCTGCTGAATGGGTGTCCTCTCATCTAGGCTTCATTGGGAACCTGCTGGTCTTCACGGATGTTTTGCCACCTCTATGAGGCCTATTGGGTGCATGTACCTCTATTGGCGAATCACTGTGTGTCTCTTCTTCATGATCATATGATGAATCAGATGTCATGTCTACTGGTGGACAAACTATCTTGGACAAATAGGTGTTGATATGTCACACTGTCTTGTAATGCCTCTGATGATGTGCTTGACCTTTGTCACCAAGAGAAAATAATGACCTGAGGGATAGTAAGGGGAGGGAAATATAGTGAGGGATTAGGGATTGTTGGGAGAGCTTTGTTTTGGAAAATATAGGATGTTTATGAGGGGTTTTATGTGTGGGATAGGGTTTAGGGTTTCAGCTTTGAAAGTTTTGGGAAAGGGAATTTAGGATAGGGGTTTAGTAACTTTAGGGGATGGGGAACAATGGAGTCAAGGAACAAAGGGAATTAAGGAAAAGAGAAATAATGGAACACCTTGGTGGCAAACAAGTTTTACAACCCTAGGCATCAGTTTACATGTGGGGAATTCAAAAAGAAAGGGTTGAAGTTTTGTTTCAAGCATTAGCATCCATAAACCACCATACCCTAGCACATACTTGGATGAAACACATAAATGGAGGTTCAACCTACTTTTGGAATGAACAATTTTCAATTTGGAGGAATATTTAATGAATTTCATGCCTTTTAGCCCTGAGCACCGTGCCTCCCATGTGTGTCGTGCCAATGTAAATTTACACTGGAAAATTTCTCGATGTGCGCCACGCCTTCCATGTGCGCCGCGCCTTCCATGTGCACCACACATTTTTTCACGAGTGTTTTAGAGACCTTCCTAGTGTCCAAATTGGGTGTGAGATAGCTCGTTGGAAATATCTTTGAGTCTACTTTCCAACCCAACTAGAAGTTTTCAATTTCGAGTTCATTTACCTTGTCAAAAATCAACTCTCCCAAGACTGGTCAAAATGTGCCCAATGAGGCTGCCTCAAGGCAGAGTGCCGTTACAGTCAACTTTTGAAGCTGTTCCTCAACTCCAAATTGAGCTCATGATAGCTCATTGGAAAGCTATTTGTGTCTAGTTTTTATTTTACTCATCAAGCAAGTCATTTGGCTAACCAAGCTTTGAGAAAAAATTTCTCAAGGTCACTTTAGAGGTGCATCAATTCTCCCAAGGCAATTGTAGTTTTGACATTTCTCTAAAAACATGACACCTGTGTACTAAGTGAATGAGGTTTTTCTTCCTTGGCCTATTGTAGACAAAAAACTCTCTCAGCTTTCCAAAATCCATCTTTTCGTGCTCAAAAACATCATTTGAGTGAATTATTGAACCTTCCTCTGGCCTGCAAGTATTATTGAAGCACTTTGAGAACAACAATTTGCAAACCCTAGACCTAATGAAAAAGTTGACTCTTGTCCATTAAAAGATAAAACATTGAATGCCATGGACTTTAATAAACATTGATGAAAATACCTAAGCTACCAGGTGCAAGACATGAGGGGTAATGACTGACAAGACCCTTCCGTCAGGTTATGACATGCCCCTAGCAGAATGTAGCTGAGTGAATGGAGCGAGACTCCTAAAAGTGAAATGCAGAAAGAGTTTTGATCTCTGACAGAGGACTGACAAGATCGACTCTAACACTATGTAAGGACCAATCCATAGGGATTGGAACTTTGTATGTTTCCCTTTGTCTTCATGGCACTTATCCCATTTTAGAAATAAGTCACCAACATCGAAGTTAGCTTTACTTGTAGACTTCTTATTGAACCATCTCTTGATACGATTTTGGTGGAGTGTGAATTTTTCTTTTGCTATCATCCTCTCTTCCTGAAGCTTAAGGAGAGGATCCATCCTACGCTGAACTAGCTGGCAAGGCTTACCTTGGATTCTTGGGAAAGTTGAAGTGCAAGAAAGTAGATATTTGGTGAAAGGATGGCTTCTTTACCATAAACTAGGAAGTATGGTGACGTATTCAAAGAGGGCTTGGGTGTTACACGATCAGCCCATAATGCATTCATCAGGGCGGTATGTCAGTTACACTACTCAGAGAAAACTGTATTCTTAATTATACAGATGAGATTTTTATTCGTGGACTGTGCTAGACCATTTCCTTATGGGTAGTAGTTAGATGAGTGCTTTAGCAAAATACCACTCTGTAATGCGAAGTCATAGAGTTTTGAAGATGAAAAATAAGTTGCATTATAAAAAATAAGTGATACTGGAATGCCGAAGTGTGAGATGATGTTCTGTTGGAGGAAGTTGGTGACATCCTAGTCGTTCACTTATTTGAGTGGAACTGTTTCTGTCCACCGCATGAAGTAGCCAGTTGTTGTTAGGATATAGCAGTGTTTTTTTACGAATGAGGGAAAAATTCTTGAATGATGTCCATGCCCCACTGTTGGAATGGTTTAGTCACTACAACAGGGTGTAGTGGGGCTGCTGATTTTCGTGTTCTACCGGTGCATCACTGATAGACCGATCAATTGCTAGCATAAGCATGTGCATCCTTGAATAATGTGGGCCAGTAAAACCCAGCTCACATGAATTTGTGTGTAGTGGCATTTCCCGCAAAGTGATCCCCAACGGGTCCATCATTCAGATCTTGAAGTACCTTCTTTGATTCATGTGCCTCCAGGCACCTGAGAAAAACTCCATTATTGTGCTTTCTGTAAATCACTTTGTGCACTGAATTTTATGATAAGGCTTTCAGGCATAATGCCCTCCTCTGTCTGATATAAAATTGAGAGGGTATGGTGTCATGCTCAAGGTACTATCGAATATTTTCATGCCAAGAGGTTCCATCCTCAGTGGGTGTTGTTCGCCTTATGTCATACATATCAATCTTCTACTCCCATCCAGAGAGCTCTTCTTCTTTCTCAGGAGCATGCACTGCTTTAGCTGGAAGTCTACAGAGCCCATGTCATTTGATCATGTGGACTGGCTTTATTTCAAGAACATATTAATGTAAGCCTATCATCCAGTTCACACTTAGGGCCTGAAGTGTTTCACCACCTTGTAGACTGCATAATCTTATTTTTCAATGGTGGGGTAGTTGAACTCTAGTCCCTGCATGCTTGCACTCATGAAAGAGATGGGACATTCATCATTAGCTTTGTCCTTTTGAGTAAGTACCACAACTAGTGAGTTACTGGAAGTAAAGGTGTATCACAGGAAATCTTTCTTGAAGTCTGGGCTATAGAGCACAAGTGCTTCTATAATAGCCTTCTTGATCCAGGCGAATGCATACTTTTCCTTCTTACCCTAGTTGTAGGCTACATCTTTCTTGATCATGTATTGCATGGGCTTAACTATCTGTGCATAATCCGAGATGAACTTCTGGCAGAAGTTAATTTTTACTAAGAAGGTTTGCATGGATTTCTTGTTGACTAGGTAAGGAATCTATACAGTGGCTTGGACCCATTCTAGATCCACCTTGATCCCACTTTTGGCAATAATGTGTCTGAGGAGGTTCCCCTCCGACACTGTGAACACATTCTTTTTGGGATTCAAGGAAATCTCATATCTCCATAATCGCTCAAAGATTTTCTTAAGATGGCGTATATGTTCTTCTTGTCGTTTTGAGAAAATAGTCACATCGTCGAGGTCTAACACCATGGTCTATCTAATGAGACTACAAAAGGTGATGTCCATGGCGTGTTGAAATGTTGCGCTTGCATTTACAAGCCCAAACGACATTTGTATATAAGCGAACGTACCCAACTTGGTACAGAAAGTAGTTTTGAGTCTGTCAGGTTCTAGTATCAGAACTTCATTGTATCTTAAGAAACTATCAAGAAGATAAAACATCTATGCCCTAGATACTATTTTTAAAATATGGTCCATAAACAACATGGGGTAGCTGTCTTTGTCTGAGGCGCGGTTTATGTTTCAGAAATAGCCAGACAAGCAGATTTCCCCAGACTTCTTTCGTATAGGAACAAGGTTGAGACCCATGTGGAATGTCTAACTTTGTATATGATCCATGTATCCAACAACTTAGTAAGCTCTTTCTGTATGAGGGGTTCAAGTGATGAATGTAATTTCCTCAGGTTTTGTTGCTAGGGCTTGACCCCTTCTTTGATTAGGATGATATGTTGGATGATCCACGTGTCATAAGTTTTTAGATCATCATACATTCATGCGAACACATCTCGATACTGTTTGAACAAGCAAATAAAGGCTTACCGCTATTCTGGCATATAACATGTACCAATATTGACAAACTTAGAATCTTGCTCTGTGCCCAGGTTTATCAGCTCGTGCCTCATGGTGGAACTATGGGTCTTCCTATTTCTTGGCCCTTGAAAATGTTCTTGCAAATCATATAGCTTTTCCAATGTTGTCACACCTTTTGTGATAATATCGCTTTTCATGTTACTAGCTTCCGCTTGCAATGAGCGCTCGTGCTCATCATCGTCTATTGCCTTATCTTTGAAGACGTTAGTGTTGGCCATGAATGTTGTATCTGTTGATCATCATTAAATATGCACAAGTTAGTTATGTTGTCTGAGATGGATGGTTTGTTTGTACACAATTTCAATAGTAGATCTATCCCTAATTAGTGACATTCTTGAAGTTGTGTTTGCCAATGCATTGGCAACTGCATTGCACGTGCATGGGACAACAATGATATTAAATGATTGGAAGTTTGAGATTAGTGCCCATACCTCTTGTTGGTAAATTTTGAGGTGTGGTGATAAACAATGAATGGTGTTACGTACCTATCGTACCAATATCTCTAAATCACCTACCACTTTGAGTATGGTCACGTTGAGACTAATGGCTTTCTCCAAGCCCAACATTAGTGCTTCATATTCTTCTACATTGTTTGTGCACTCGAACTCCAAGATACTTGGAATTAGATGTTTCTTGTTGCAAGGGTCGATCAAAACACACCCGACTCCTGAGTCCTCATGTGTCTTTGATCCGTCAAAGTATATGGTCCACAACTCATCTATACACTGACTACTTGATGTGCTAGTAGTGCTGCTACTACTGTTGTTGTTACTACTGCTACTATTGGTACAATGTGTTGTACAAGTCTCATTATCATTATTTGGGAATGGAAGGAGTCCCAACTGTGTGTCCGGTGGGGTTGGCGTTGGTCGTGCAGGATAACACCCCAATGTTGTCTCAAGGAGGCAGTTGTCGAACATGAGTTCTGTGAAGGCCAACAGTTCATTCTCGCCATTCAGGGGAGTGAAATTATGTTTCATGTACCTCTTGGATTCTACCTGGATTTGGTTGCACTTTCCCTTGTACAGAAGCCACATGTGAGACGAGTCTATAGAAAAGTACCCATCTAGCTTGCTGGACCAGTCTCTGTTGAGTAATAGACCATATGCTTCTAGTATGTCCAAAAAAACTATGTTGATGCATTAGTGGACTCGATCGTCACGGGATAGTTAGATGGTTACATATCGCAATTCACCAATGGCTGGTACCGATGTTGAATCAAGTTGGATGATTAACGTGAATGTCTCACTCGATTATGCATTGATCTTCTTAACAATGGAGAGTGGCATGATGTTGACTGCCAACATTGTAGTTGAAAAATTCAACTGAAAGTAGGAATGGGGGGAAACCTAAGTTTTCTTCTTCCATTCAGAGTGTATTAAGCACAGTGGAAAGTCATATGGGAGGTGTGCTTGCTCCCTTTCTAGTAGAGGTTGTGTTTTATATTGATTTTTGTCCCAATGCGTGCAGTAAGATATCTCACTGACTATGAATCTTCGCCAACTCAAACAAACTAATGTTTGTTGGAGTTTTCTTCATTTCATCAACAATTTTGAGTCCAGAGATGGTAGACTTACCGAGGTATTTGGGGTAGAACGGGTGTTCGTGTTGTCTAGAAGAGTGTTTTGCAACTTTCTGCTCATTGATGCACTTTGGTCCACCGCTACCTTCCCATACTTTCTTTGGGGCAGTGGGTGGATCGGCTTTCCTTATCAACAGTCTGATATTTTCATGCATCTCCCCAAGTGTAGAGGGAGCCCCTTTACTTCTAATATTGGAATGGTTAGTTTTCTCTTAGGGCTGCTTCTCAGTGTTTTTCTTTGACTTTGTTTAAGGGCAATGATATGCGTTCACCACATGCTAAGAGCTTGATGGTTCATCAGGTGCAACCTCTTCGCCATCATCAATGTCTCCTAGTTGCTCCTACATATTGCTTCCTGCATCGAGTGTATGACTGCAGAAATAATTTGTGACTCACTTCCAGTCTGAATAAGAGTTCTCGGGGTGATGTTCCTTGTGGAAGGAGTAGAACTTAGGATCTCCAAACTGTTCAAGCTAGAACACAGGCTTCTGCACAATTTTTGAAATGAACTGGCTGGTGCTTGATGAGTTGCTTGCTTATCTCCACTTGGGCTGGTGACTACTTGCAAATGTGTCTATTTTACATTGTTTGGGTTCATACACTTTAGTGGTCAAGCTCTTGAAAAGATGAGTAAGGGTCTCAATATCGATTGCTTCCTTGTCTCTACCCTTACTCGCCACTGCTTGGGACTTCCTTCTCGCATCCTTGAAGTCTTTTACTGATTCGTCATCCTTGATGACTCCAAATACACGTAGGTCTTTATCAACAACAATGGCCTCTTCATAGTTTTCACAGCTTGTTTGACGAACTGCGCAATGCTGGTCGACAGTGCGGATGTGTAGTAATCAATGGTGATGGAGTCAAGAGGTTTAGTGTCTGTTCTGAACTTTTTCAATATATGTGTAAACCTCTTATTGAAATCTTTCACTTTCTCTTTTCCCTCCATCTTGAGGCTTCCCAACTCTTTGAGTAGCATGGCTAGGGTCTTATCATCAACAAACTTCTTAAGGAACATGCATATGAATGCAACCCAGTTCGATATAGAGTTTGGTGGAAGGCTGTGATACCAAGTAGTTGTACAATCATCCAAGGTACATTGGAATAATCTACATGCTAAATCATCATAATTTACCTCAAGCTTCTGTTGTTGTAGGTAGAAGTTGTCTAAGTCATCTTCCGCCTTCACCATGCTATCACGGTCAAACTTGATGTTCATTCTCTCCACTCGCATCGACATATTGTCCAAAACAGTTAGGAGAGCTAATGGTCCCTAAGTCATCCATTCAAGATTTGGGTCAGCCATCTCTTCTTCTTATTCATCCTCTTCCTCTCTTTCATAGTCTAATGGTTCAAGCTTTGACTCTATTGGTTCATCTCCACCTCCACCTCCTCCGCTTCCTTCCCCTCCACCTCTTATATCGGAGTTCGATCCCAAAATCAAAAGAGTGTCTTGTTCGCCTTACCAGAATATTGAAGGTTCCTCTATGTCTTAAGTAGCTTCTTCTAGACCTTCCAGTGTGGCAAGGACTACTTCTTCCACCAATGATATAACAAATCCTGTGGGAGTGGCTTTTGGCTTCCTACATGTGTGTGGAAGATGTTGCATGCCTGGGAGCAATCTGACTGCTTTCACGAACTGGCGAGTGATGGGACAGATGGAGTGAAGGTGTTGATATGGAATCTTGTGCTCAATTCTAAGAGGTGAGGAGTAACCAATTGTAGAGTCGCATGTAGGTGAGGGGGGTGTGACTTACTACCTTGAAGAGATGGTTGATGAATGAGTGTGAGGGGATATTCAACCATATACATTTGGTTCCCTCTTTCTAGCACCATAAATGTTGACAGTGCTAGACTTGCCAACATTTAGGGGATCATCACAGTATGAAGTCCTGACTAGACCTCACACCGTTTGGTGTGGGAGTCCCATTCGGTATGATGTCCTGGTTTCCATTGCCTTAAGGATTTGCCTCAACTCTTGCTTGTTAGCACAAGAGAGTAGTCTACTTTGCCTTCGAGAAGTGAGGTTCGCGTGCCTGGTGAATGCTAATGTAATTTTTTCAATGGTTCTTTCAATGTAAGAGGAGAGGGTGAGATTGAGTCCCAAGTTGTTTATGATGAAGTCCCAACTCGGCTAGGAACACATGATACAACAAGAGATGCACAACTTCAAGAGGAGTAGTCCACATGGATGTGGCAATCACAACACACAAGGTAAGATAACATGTATAAAACTCAATGGAGGAGTCTTCAAGCTTTATGTGAAAGGTCTGTCTGATGTTCGGGAAGATAGCTACCATGGGAGAGACAATGTTAACAGCATATACAACACATTTCCATTAACAAATTGATGAGCCCCAAAATTGGGTAACTTATTGGGCTCATTATTTCCTATTATTCTCGATTAATCCACCATTCTTCATACTTTATGCATGCTTTTGAGTATATTTATGTTAATTGATAAATTAGAATAGTCACTTGACCATGAAGTCTAATACGTGGTTATTGCAGACTTTCGGACAACTTTTGGACCAAGGTCAAGCATTTATGAGAAATTTGATAGCCAAACACGAGGGAACAAGGTGGAGGATTTGTAGGAAGGGTGTCTCCTGCACTAAATGGCCCCTTCCTCGAATTCTCCACCATCAGCTCGAAGTTCAGCAGGCCACCAAAGATGATTCCCAAGGCCAGCCGAACAACTTTTTGTAAAGTGACTGATTACTTGCAGTTTGAGCAGCCAAGCCCCTTGAGCTAAGGAGGGCTATTGGAGGTCCTCATAGTGCATAAGAAGGAAGGCTTCCAGCCTTCATAGTTTACTTTTGGAACATTTGTATTTCACACTTTAGTGTTGCTCTATTTTTTCAGCTCATGTTGGAGCTTTTGCTGTAAACATTTTTGTGACATGGTTATTTTCTGAGTAATCGAGATCAATTTCATTTTGCATCAGCTCTGAGCTTCTTCTTATGAGCCTGTAGCTCTTGGGTTGGGCCCAATCCAAGTGCCAGGGCCTCCTCTGTGTACTATTATATGTTTTCATTGTATTCATAGAATAATTTCTGCTAGTAGATTAAAATCTTGCTTGGTTAACTAGGTCATTTTTGATGATTTAAATAGCTTTTCATGTTTCATATTGATTTGATAGGTTGGTAATAGAAAATATCTTTGAAAAGGCCATCAAGCATCCCTTGATCTCACCTCTCCCTTTTTGGGACCATGAGCTGAGACCAAGGTGTCCTTGCTGCCACAAAAACATTGTTCTTGCTTCTTCATGCAATTGCTAGTGTTAGATTCTTAGTTGCAAAAGTGGGTACTAGTTGTGATTACATGCTTAGATCCATTCTTGCTTGGTTTTCATAGTTTTCTTACATGATTTTCTGCCAATAAGCTTCTGTCCATCATGATCTCTGGTATTTAGGTCAAATTACGTTAAAGTAGCTAGATCTTTGGTTTTTCTAGTCTTCATTTGATCAGTTTTGGAAAATAACATGCAGAGCACCTGTGATACCTCCCTACCTAACCTTCCTCCATCAATACAACCTTCTCCATCCTCTAACTCAGACTCTTTCCTTTCATTTGCCGCCCTTTTCTCACTTTGCCATAATTTCTACATTCTTGTGCAACCTTGCTCCTTCTGTCGTTGAAATAAATCCAATCTCCTTAAACACTCCTCAGCCTCATTCACTAGGTCCTAGACCTCTTCACACCCTCATCAAACCTCCATTTCCACTTCTCCACCTTTCTTCCACCATCAACCATCCAAAATCCCCTTTAGAAACATCCTGTAGAACCCCTGTAGACTTCTTGTAGAAGCTCACGAGAGCAGTTTCTTGAGACCTGAACACTGTGAAACTCTTTGGAAGGGTGCTAGGGACCCCTTAGGCCCTCTTCTCACCTTCACAACATCCTACAAGTGCCCTCGCCATTTCCTTTCATCAATCAACCTCTTCACAGTAAAAAAAAGTTAAAACACATGCAAAATAATCCTACAAGATCACTAAAAAATACAAAAAGATGTTCCTTTTCAGATTTCACTTTAGAAGTAGCTTAGAAACATGCACTTAACCTTTCCAAGGGTCAATGGCATCCCTTCCTGTAGCTTTCATCCTTTTCCTTGCACCAGTAGGGTTAGTCAGTAAAACTAGGGTTTGCATTTCCTTTCCGCTTTTCGCTTCTTTTTGCAAGTAGATTAGCCTCTATTGAGTTAGCATTCATCCATCACATCTAAAAGCTTCTTCTCAGAGCTCATAGAAGTTGGCTTAAGCTCCTAGCAAACTTGTGCCAGCTGATCAAGTGACAGACTGCGGCAAGAGCTAGTACTTGTGCATATAGCACCATAACTTCCAAGTTTGTTACGAACTACCGGGTTGATAAAAGTAAAGAAGGGAGTCCCAGGAGTTGCAACATTATTGCTGCAATACTAGAGCCCACCACAAATGAAGTATTACAACAAGTGAAATAGTTCAAGTTTTCAACATAGGTTAAAGAAACATGCATTACAAGTGTTCAATATTAGTCTTACAACATTTAGAATACATGTGTGAAAACGTGCATGTCTATTAGCAGGCTTCTGAATTAAGCGAAAGTTCCAAGACACATTATTACACCATACATCACTAACCCCGAGTGCGGGGCATTGGAGCCACTACTTACTCTTCAAAGAAAAGATTACAGACTATCTTTGTTGTGTGGGAGGAGTTGAGGTGAAAAGTCCTTTCCATGTACAAATGAGGGGGTATTTATAACTAAGGGTTAAGCTAACCCTTGTGGTTGTTTGACTACCCTCATGACTATTTGAATTCCATGAATTTTTGACTTTACATGACTCTTTGTACAACAAGTGGGTCTCTTGGAATTCCACGTTGCATTACATTGATTGAGAACGTAGCCCATAGTAGAGATGTGGGTGATATGACTCATGACATGGCCTGACATGACAGTGCTAGTACTTTTGTGTTGCTGTTGGAGTGCATGTCTAGCTACAGTACTGCTAGCTGATGGATGTCTTCATGGTGTATCACAACTTCACCTCCACATGGTAAAGTGCGTGAAGTCATCAATGGTGTTTTGTCCACTTGATGAAGCTTTGACATGTTGTTCCTCGCTTGCATGTTGGAAGGATTGACAGGCTCCTCTATTCACAAAAAGTGCATATTCATTCGTTCATCCATTCGTGAGCATATCTTTGCATGATCTTTTGTTCATGAGCCCCTTTATTTGCATGCATCATTTTTTCATTCGTTGGTGAACCTGTGCTTCTGCATGTGCTCCCTTCATTCATCCTGTTCGTTGTCATGCCATGTTTTTTGGTGTACTTGTATTTGCAGTCACTCATGATGAGACAACATCAAATCCAAAAACCTCCTAGTCTACCATGGAACATGATCATTTCAGATGCAGGTGACCAAGAGAGGTAGTAAGGTTGTGAAGCGGGATGATGGCTACGAGGACTGCTTTTGAAAACTATGCAAGAGTCATTGAGTGATGAAGATGGGTAATCCAAGTCGACAATCGTTGTCTATGAGGTTTGGCACGAATGGAAGGCAAAATTGAATAAATTTTGGGAGGGACAGTTTAGGATGCAGGAGGGAAAGGTACGCAGAATATGCAGTTTCCAAAACGAGTGGTCAGTAGGGGCTAGAAGGCCAAATTTGTACAATTTTATGGAGGAACAAGCTAGGCTGCAAGGAGGGACAATAGCTAAAGATTGTGTACTTTTTGGGAGGAACTACCTGGGAGCTTGGCAGACAAAACTGCGCAATTCCCAGAGGGAACTAGAAGTTGGTTGTTGGGTCACTGGCAGCCAAAACTGTGCAATTCCCAAAGAGAACTGGCAATTTCCTGCTAGGTCACTGGCAGCCAAAACTGTGTAATTCCTAGACGGAACTGGAAGTTCGCTACTAGGTCACTATCAGTAGAAACTGCACAATTCTTGGAGGTAAATAGCAGTATGCTACTAGGAGCTGCTGGTGAGGGAAAATGTACTGAGGCTGGGAGGTTGACTTGCTTATCATCTCTATGTAATTTCTGAGTTGAGCTGATTGTTAGGTAGCAAAAGTCCTACTCATGAAAACTCATAATTTCCAGGATAAGTAGTCAGTCAAATGTTGGGATGACTGACTTGGAAAAATTTGCAATTTTTTGAGGAAGACAGGGATGGGAACTTGGTGTCTATCCAGACTATCTGCATGATTTCCTTAGACAGCTAAGCAAGTAAGGCCATTGGCCTTTGCACAATCTTTTAAGGGAGTCAGTCCTGGGGTTACTACCGGGTCCAACTATTTGGGTGGCCAACATGAGAGATGATTAAATTGATTGTGATCAACATAGCTTGGAAAGACTTGCTTAGTGTTTCTACACTACTCTAAATAACAATTGATCAAGTCGATGGCAAGGTGATGGGCCGACTGTCAGAGGGTTGTCCGGTCGTCAGAACTTTTAGAAAAATGACTAAGTTTGTGAACAAGCCAAAGAAGATCATGGAAACACACACTCTCATGACTTGACGATGAGACAACTCAAACCATCCAAACACTCATGTTCAACATGAATGACTAACGGTGCAAGTGACAAGTGCGACAATCATGATTGATCGTTCATCGATGGAGATGATGCTTGCATGATCGTGAATGTGACTCCATGTGTGAGTGCGACGGATGCTTTCATAGCGAACACAATAATTACAAATGAAGAGAAGACTTTAAGCATCATCAGAACATGGTCACAAGCATGATTTAGACACCAACATGTAGAAACTTGAATGAAATGAACAAGCAAGGCAGATGCAAAGACTCCCTCAAGTTGACGGAGTGAACTTGAGGGTGTGTAGTCATGATTTGACATTCTCATGGGAGGCTCTGAAATTGGGCGCATGCAAAAATTTTATAGGGTGGTTATAGCCACTACAACAGATTACTTATTAAACACTCAAAAATTGAGATTGTTTTTGGCAACATTGAGGGATAGAGCTCTTAAATGGTTCATGGGTTCAGGGACTAATTCAATAAGATCATGGAATGATATGCAAAAGATACTTCTAGAAAAATATAAATATCATGATCTTAAAGAAGAAATATTTAGAATGAATCAAAAAGAAGATGAGAGCCTTGAGGATATAATAGAGAGGTTCATGTATCATTTTAAGAGGGAAAAAATACATCATTCAAGACCGACACACTAAAAAACCTCTTAATTAGAACAATTAGGGATGAATGGGTTGATCTCTTTGATTTCATGAGTAGAGTTGTTTTATACCAATTATCATTTGAAGAAATTTGTGAAACATGAAAACATATATCAAGAGGAAGGGCAAACATTAGTCACATTAAGGGATTTTTGTTATGAAACCAGCTCACAAAAGGATAGAAAATATAGATGAACGACTTAGAAATAAGCCTCTTCGAGGGGGCAACCTCCTTTACATTACACAAATGAACAATTCTTGGATGATTCAAATGACGAGACCTCCTTTCTATGTATAGGAGTCTAAGGGCTTATAATATAATCATGGCCGACATAACAATAATAATGTAAAGGCACAATAATAACAATAGTGGGATTCTATGGGGCACAATAATAACAATATGGGGACTACATGGGCACAACAATATAAAAAGGGGGTTGTGCTAATAACAATAAGGGGTTACACTAGTCGTATATGGACCTAACATGACCCTCTCCTTCAAAAAGTGTTGTCCTCAATGCTTGAGTAGTTCTTCATGCTTTTGTATAAAATTCTTGTCCTTCCCTGTGGAATCTTCACCGCGTAACTTCATCCACTTGATGAGACACTCTAAAATTGATCGATTTCGTGACTGTCAGGTTCTGGTGACTGCTCCAGGTTCCAAAATGTTTTTTCCTTCCACGTCATGTTCTGGCAATATTGTTTGAACTGGGATCTTCTGCAACTTTTGAATGAGTGGCCACACTTCTTCATCCTTCCTCCATTCATACCTTGCTTCGTTTGTCCAATTTGGTTAGATAATAGAAATGGCACACAACAATGCTTCCACATCCTCATCCTCTCTTGAGAGTGCATCTGCCACAACATTTTGCTTCCCTTTTTTGTAGATTATTTCAAAGTCGTAACCCAACATCTTTGTGACCCATTTTTGTTGCTCTTTATAGGATAATATTTGTTCTAAAAATTATTTAATACTATCATGATCTGTTTGTACCTTGAAGTGTATTCCCATTAGGTAAGGTCGCCATTTCTTAAGTGCATGTAGTGTTGCCAAAATTTCCTTCTCATAAATAGATTTCCTGAGGGAATTTTGTTTGTATGTATGTAACCATAGAAATACCCAATCACCTACATCAAAACTTCTTTCATTGCGATGTTGATTTGCTTATTGTTTCATTCGATTTTGCACCAAAGTGGTGTTATGATTTAAAAGTTGGAGAACTTGTTGTTGATGCTTGATGTGATCTTTCACAGCTTGAATCTTTTTCTTCTTTATATGTCCTTCTATCTTGAGAGTTTGAGGGGTGGTAATTTCTTCCAGTGCATTACAAGATATGTTCGGATTCATTTCTTGATGCTCTATGTGATCTTTCACTTCTTGAGCATTTTTCTTCTTGATATGTCCTTATATCTTGATAATTTGAGGAGTAGTAATTCTGACCATTCCATTACAAGATATGGTCGGATTAATTTCTTCTTTCTTGATGTGGTCTTTCACTTCTTGAACCTTTTTCTTCTTAATATGTCCTTCTATCTTGAGAGTTTGAGGATTAGTAATTCTTTCCAATGCTTTACAAGATATGGTCGGATTCATTTCATCTTTCTCTAGGGTTGGTTCCTGGTGTATATACTCTTCTTTTTTATGTTTCTTGATCCTTTCCTTCCTCCTCTCCACAATCAATGTAAAATAATTTCTTCTCAGCACACATATGATCTTTAATGTATTTTTTATCACAATTGTAACAAAGCCCTTTTTCTCTTTTTTCTTCCAACTATTGTGGTGTAACCCTTGTAGGTTGTGGAAGGCTAGGAGAAACAACACTTCCATCTTTATAGTTTTGAGGGGTAGACTTCCTTGTTTCCATAATTTTTCTTTCCACTTTGTAACAAAGCACTTTTTCTCTTTCTTCTTCCAATTCTTGTGGTGTTTCTCTAAAGAAGTTGTTGCTCTTTGTATCCTCATAATGTGCTATCATTTCCTCTGTGAAAATTTACCACATAACAAGTTGTTTACGAGAAAAAACCCCTTTATACAATAAAAATTGATCCGGTTCTAAATATCAAGATGCAATACATACATTTTGTAACAATGGTACACCATGTACATGAAAATATTGTTCCATCTATAGTATCCAATTTATTGGATCCTTGCCATCAAACTTCCTCATATCGCCTTTCCTTGATTTTAGGAGCTCTATCTTCAAACAACTGTAACTCTGTAATTTCATATCTCCAAGTTTTGAAATTTCTTCCTGTAGTATCCCTCTGTGTTCTCTTTCTAACGCCGCAAGTGTGATCAATATTGGATTCTAGAAGGAACTGTTATGTCAAATCTCCCATGATGACCTGATTATAGACTGGTTCAGTAGAGCGGACTTGTATGAAGTTCCACGTGTCACTATTTCAACCTTAGTACCTAAAACTAATATACCGAAAACTATAGGAAATCCTCTTTTTGAAACGTCTGATGAAATTTCAATTTGATGCTCCGAACAAAAGTTATGACAATTTTCCCCCAGTCGCCTGTTTGGAATGTAATTCAGGTGTCTGCAAAATCTCTAACTTCCTCAGATCATATCTATGAAAACATAGCGAGAAAAAATATGAAATTTAGACCGGAGATTCAGTGCGATTTCCTCTCAAATGGGTTTCTTTTTTTGCTTCTGAAAAATCATAGACGAAAAGTTATAGTGAAAATTCCATGATGACCTGTTTGGAGCAATGAAACCCTACAATCCAAAGCTTTGATACCAAAAGTTATGAAACCAACTCACAAAAAGATAGAAAATATAGATGAACACCTTAGAAATATGCCTCTTTGAAGGGGAAACCTCCTTTACATTACACAAATGAACAATTCTTGCATGATTCAAATGACAAGACCTCCTTTGTATATATAGGAGTCTAAGGGGTTATAATATAATCAGAGCCGACATAACCTAATCTGCTAGTTCAATGGTTTTTGGCCGCGGCTGACATCTCTCCACAATTGGATCTCAGAGGTATGGAAGCCTGTCATTTCTGAAGAAATTAATATCTACCCCTGTGGCCGCAGTTTTTTTATAGTAGATTTTGAAAATCTTGAAAGCAGACAATGTATTCTAGATTCTAGCCCTTGGTTTTGGGAAACATCAGGCCTATTCATGAAGCCATTGAATCCATCATTCGATCCCTCTACAACAGTCATAACCCCAGCACCAGTTTGGGTGAGATTTCCAAGCCTACCCTTGCATCTCTGGAATCTCTCCTTGCTAAAATCCATTGGAAATGCGATTGGGAAATTTTACTACAGGTGCCCAGAAACAGAGGAATATGCCAGAACCACCTATGCACTCATTTGTGTGGAAATGGACTTCAGCGTCGGATTCCCAGCTGAAATAAACCTAACAAGTAAAGACTATGTGTGGAACCAGGAACTCGATTATGAAAATGTCCTCTTCAGATGTCGATCCTGCTTTGAGACAGGCCATCTAGCCAAAAATTGCCCAAAAGCATCCTAAGCAAATTCTCCTAGAAAAAACCACCATAGATCTACATGGTGGGAAGGAGCACAAAAAGAACACTACACTCTCATCAAAGAAGAATACTCTAGAGAAAACTCTGAATCACAAGAAATCGGGCAAGAAAGAAATGACTCTCAAGACAAGCAGGGAGAAAGCCCCGCCCAATAGATCAACAACTATAAGGATTCAAAAACTGCACAAAAGAAATCTTCATTTAATAGCAAAGCAGATCTCCTACACCAAACTATCTCTCCGACTATCTTCAAAAGCACAAACACAATAGGTTACAAAGCTAAGACACCAATGTCTCAAAAACCAAAAGATATGAAGGAGATGCAATATAAAGGAAGTTGGAAGACCGTAGAGAAAAAAAAGAAAGCTACAACACCAATCTCTCCAAGAAAGACGAGGAGCCAAATAATTAAAAACTAAGAAAATTGTAGGTCCAATAGACCAATTTGGTCTCAGTGGACGTTAACCACCACCACCACCATCATCATCATCATCATCATCATCATCATCAACAATAATAATGTAAGGGCACAATAATAACAATAGTGGGTTTCTATGGGGCACAATGATAACAATATGTGGACTACATGGGCACAAAAATATAATAAGGGGGTCGTACTGATAACAATAAGGGGTTATAATAGTCGTATAGGGACCTAATTTTTTTTAGGTCTAATAGGCCTCCTAAGGAAATTATAAAATAATAGTGGAAATAATAAAATAAGATTAGATGACATCATCAAATTTAGAGGGAAAAAAGAAAAAACTACTTTTTCAACTCGTATTTTCAACATATCTCCCTAATATTTTACTCAATTTTTGAGCTGGGGTACTAGTTGAATGCATAATTTCATTTCTCATCCAAGGAGTACCCATGTTGCATACTTTCAATGGACCTTGCCACATGAAAACTGAGAAAAACATGAAAAATGTGATTGCAATCACGTTTTTCCATGTATTTCTCATTTTTCGTGTAGCAGTGTCCATCAAAAGCATGAAACATGGGTACTCTTTGGATGAGGAATTAAATTGTGCATCCAAGTAGTACTCCCACTCAAAATTTGAGTAAAATATTAGGGCGATATGTTGAAAATACGAGTTGAAAAAGTAGTTTTATTATCTTATAAGTTTTTAATCCTTTTACGTTTTTTACTCCAAAACTAGTGAACCATCCCCCATGGTTGACATCATCATCTTGAATCCTATTGGTTCTTATAAAGTTTATTTTGTTTGTACATTTTTCTTAGCAGGCCCATTTTAGACCTCAAAAGTCCCCTAATGATTAGCATCAAGATCGGTAAGTCAAGCTCAATATTGAAATTTGCTTAATAACTTTAAAACATAAATTCTTAGCAATGTAATTGAACAAGTAGAAATGTTAAGAATACAAAATGAGCAAAAACAATATGTTGATATTTTTAGTATCCATGAATAATCACATGATGTTAAATATTACCCCTCATTACCATGGTTGAAGGAAGTTTACCAAGAGTACAATGGAGCAAGTCAATTGCCAATGCAGTTATGTTATGTAGCTCCAAGAGGACCATGGCATCCTATTCACCTTGATATGATGCAAGAGCCTAATTCACAATTTCAAGCTTATGAACATCCATCTTAAAGTAATTGGAACATGCCCTTTCCTTGACAAACTTGGCCATCTCAACCCCAAAACCAATCTTGGAAACAAAGTTGGCAAGGAACATATGGGATCATCCACAATATCTTGAATATTTTCTTCAATATCCTCCATACCCAAATCCATTCTATCCCTACCATTCACCTCCACCTCAACCACAACCCAAACTACATCCATCTCAAAGATCCATTCCCACTCAACTACCTATACCACCATTTCCAAACTCACACAAGGAAGTAGGTCAGCCCACTTACAATGTTCAGGAACAAAACTTCGAAACATCTCCTCTTGATCTCAATGGTATTCATCTTAGCTCAAGAGATCATTGCGAAAAACAAATTCTCTTTATTTTATTGAAGGACAATATTCATAAAAATAAGATTCAAATGAGAATACCAAAGAATCATGGGTTGCAGTTGACGAAGAGAAGACATAAAAATCAGAGACTAAGAAAGTTCCATCATGTTTAACATAAGATCCTCCATGTGTTCAAGAGAATAATCATAAAAAAGAAGCAAATCCAAACCTCATGGAAGAATAAGATATCCAAGATGATCCAAATCAACAAGTGGACCAGGGGCATCAAAACTATATTCAAATATGGTTCTAGACAATCAGTAATTTGTAGTTAGACACTCTTCTTCAATAATTCTTGATCTCATCTCAATCAATGCATTTTCTCTCTGAAATTCACGTACATGTCAAAGCATATATTGCAAACCTACACATCAGTTTATCTATCGGATTGACGTTTGCATGGATCCATTGGAAGTATTCTTATACTTGAAAGAGATTTTGTTTTTGAAGTAGAGTAGGACAGAAAAAAAGAAAAAATGGAAAATAAAGAAAAAATAAAATCTTAGGTGAAAACCTCCTTCGAGGCACCTGCGATTGGCTCATTGATTGAAAACCTCCATGAGATAGTTAATGGGTTGGTAAAAAAGAGAAAAATAAAAGATCCTAGGTGAAAACCTCCTTTGAGGTGCGTAGGTAGAGCTACTAGTTGAAAACCTCACTAAGGCAGCTAGTTGGGTTGGGAAAAAAAAGAACAATAGAAGATCCTAGGTGAAAACCTCCTTTGAGGTGCCTAGGTAGAGCTACTAGTTGAAAACCTCACTAAGGCAGCTAGTAGGCCTAGAAGCAAAAAAAGAAAAGAAAATAATAATAAAAAAATTCTCCATTTATCTCTCTTTCATGAATGCATGCACTCTCCAACCTCTGCAAGCAACAAAAACAGTTTAGCCACGAAAAAGAAAGTTGATCAAAAGACTAGTCAATGCAAGTAAAACTTGGACTTTCTCCTCCTTTGCTCATATTCTACATAAGGACCAAGGCTATGCCAATCCATCACCCTCATATATTTCCACCATCCACTCATCATCCCCAAGCTTCTACCACTCATTTTCCTTGCTACTATAAAATACTACAGGAAGTAAATATACATAGACCATAAAATTATTTTTGGAATATCTTGAAAATTGTGCATCCATTTTCCAATTTGTTTTGAGGGAAGATACATATGGATGATAATAACATGCCCAAGAATTTCAGCAAATTCTAATGCACACTTTTTGAGAAATTCATCTCCCTCACTTACAATCATTTTTAAATTTTCTTGATATTCATGCATCATTTACCAAGATGTTTTATGGGGAGATGCATATGGACAATTTTAACATTGCCAGGAAATTTCAGAAAATTCTTGTGCATAATTTTTGAGAAATCGACCCCATCACCTACTACCATTTTTAATTTTCCTAGAGATTCATGCATCCATCAGCTAATATTTTTTTATGTAGAGGTGCATAAGGATCTAAAAACATGCTCAAAAAAATTCAATTCAATCCAATATACGATTTGGTAGATATGGGAAAGAAATTCTGCTACATGTTTGCTACATGATGTTGCTACATGATTCCATGTACTGCTACAGGATGTCCTAAACTGTTACAGGAATTTGTCTTAGGGACCTTGGAGGAAATGAATGGTGAGATGAAGTGTTCGAAGCATGTATAATAGTTGTGAAAAATTTGGGCAAGGTGAGCATCGCCCATGGCTAAGACCAACACTCCAAGAAGGTCAGGTTTGAGAAAGACAACTTTCTCATGGTAACTGGAAGACAAAGGTTTAGAATGTGGGTTGGCATCCATCAACTCGAACAACATAAATAGGCATGTACACAAAAAATATTACATCAGTTAGAAAAGGAATCATGCTATGAAGACCTATGCATCAACAAACAAAGGAAGTAAACACCTCTGAAATCATCATTTTATGAAGCTCAGCAGCAACATTTTAGCCAATGATGTGAAGAAACAACAACAAAAACAACAAAAAACCTAGGAGACATCCATATTCAAGGCTATCAGCAACAGGACTTCCAACAGATTATCACATGCATCTTCAAGATCATTAGGAGCAGCTTCAGGACCACCAAAGGAAACTTCAACATTCATACCAGAAGCCTCAATATTGCCTGGAAAAATGCATCAAGGGTAAGGCTCAGGTATGCAATCCTTTAAACCTTTCTTACAAACTTATTTTAGCTTGAAAAACATTGTAGTTGTATGAAGGAAAAGGTTTTTATAGCCAATATTAGTAACATAGCAACCTCAGCCTTATCTAGGAATTAACTTCACTTTTCCACCAAGACACCCGCACATGGGGGAGAGGAAAAACAAAAGTGAAAATGAATTGAGAAAGTGGGATGTAATAATTGAGTCATGAGGGAAGGCAAGGAGTGTGAAGGGGTAGGTGAGGGCCAACCCAGTTAACTCAAAGCACTTTGAGTTTATTTTGCATGCAATACAAAAATTGAGAAAAATTGAGAAAAAGAGAAAAAATAATGGAAGAAATGAAAAAAAGAAAAAATAAATAGAAGGTGGACCCACCACCTCTTGGCATGCAAAATTTAGTTGATACAGGATTCAGGTTATGTGCATCTCATTACAATTGAAAAACCACCTAAGGGAAAGAAGCAGCCTCAACCTACAGTAGGGATTCCTTGGGAAATTAAGATAGGAAAACATAGCAGCAAGAAGAGCAGTAGAAAGAGCTTCAAATAGACCAAAAAAAAAAGCATGAAACATGTCAACATACATGAAGAATAATAAGGCAAGCAGGATCAATAGGTATGAGTAACACTTTCAGCAGGGGGGTATGATGGACCTCCAAATTAGACATAAATTAAGGCTTGTTTAACCTTTCTTAGACACATTAAGGTTATATTAAAGCTCTCCTTCTACACTTAATAATGCTTTTTAGCTTTAATATGTTCATTAGGAAGGTTTATGGATAATTGCATATTTGTGCCTAATATTATTTATTTTTGTAGAATATTATGAGAATATTGGGCCGATTATTGATATTTGGAGGAGGAGATAATTGAGGGACTTGCTCCCTACTACATAAGGATCAATATTGGGTAATAAATCAATGAGATATTCTGAAATTATTTCATAGATTCAGGAGCTCCAATAATTGAGAAAATCTAGGAATGTGTTCCCTGTCATTTAATGCAGATTCCTAGTGTTGGGAACAAGATCCACTATTTGAGGTATTTTGGAGGGGAAATCCTCCTCCTTTCATGGAGAACGATTCCTAATAATTTTTTATAAGTACCAAGTTGAATTTTCCTCTAGGGGTTGATTTTTCTTAGTCTTCTTGTGGAGAGAACTCGTATTTTTGCAGCTCCACTTTCATTTATTGCACATATGTAATTGTATTGATGGAGATAATGAAGATTGGTACCATTATCAGCTTCTAAATCTTGGCCTTCTTAATAGGGCTCTGATTTTCCTTAGGATTGGCCATCCCAAGAGCCTCAGAGCCCTGTTGTATAATTTACTTTTCTTCTTTTCGCTTCTTATTCACATGCATCTCTTGTTCTTGTTTCTTTCTATTTCTGTATTTAGTATTGATGATTTCTTGTTGTAGGATTGGCTTAAATGGTTGAATTAAGCTATTTTGTAAGATAAAAATCATGATTTGATCCTTGGAACAACTTTGGAGGGTCATAGTAATCATTGAGCTACTTGGATTAGTTTGCTTATTCCCAAATCTAAATTTCTCGAAGTCCCTTGTGGCAAATAGTAGTAATTTTCTGCTATTTTTTAGAACATGATAATGAGCTTCAATTGTGTTTATTCTGCTTGCATTAGATCATAAAAAAATCTAGGTTAATGAAAAAAATTACCCCATTGAATTTTCACTAGAATAGGTTAGGGATTTGATAGATAAACTAGCTCATTAGTTATCGAATTTCTACGTTTTAGACTAGTAAGTTGTTGCTATCTTTTAGCATGTGTTAACAGAGGTATTTTTTAGTTATTCCACTTGAAATGGAGACCTGGGACACCATATTAAATAAATGAAAATTTCCTACCCAATTTTGATTTATTTTACTTGGTCATTCAGTAAATTATATCTTCCTGTAGAAAATCTATAACTTCCTATAGTAGCCTATAACTTCTTGTAGCACTATTCAAGCATGTATATACTTGCCTAGATTTGCTCAAAAAGTTGGTTTTTGTCCCTTAGGGTTGAATCATATCCCTTATGCTCTAAATAAATGGTTTAGGAGCAATAAACACCACTTATGAATTTCCCTTTTACCATTGCAAAGCATCTCAACAATTTGCGTTAATGGGCATATTTATGAAACAGATAATACAATAATGATTTTCTTGGTTTCCACGTCCAATGAACTCTGGAAATGGATCTAAACTCTTTGAAATGTAATGATTGATATTTAGTTCATGATATTTTATTTAAGAAATTAGAATATGTTTTCTTTCCTTGTATTTTCTTTCTTGAAATAAGTTAAAGTTTCCATTTCGAGCATTTCCATTTTGCAGCTACTTCAGGATTTGATTACATTTACTCCATTACATCATGAAAACGAAGGAGGGACACATTGTATACTACATATAGTGTTGATACCTCTTAGGTTTGTATGAACCCTATGTTGATAATTAAAGGTTATAGCCTTGGGATTTGCAACATTTTTGTTTCAATGTTGAGGCTCATCAACTGGCTTGACCACTTCATCAAACAATGGTTGATTAGACCTTTGAGAAACCATAACAAATTCAAGAGTAGAAGAATCTTTAGACTAGGACTATAACCTTTGTACGACTGAAATACTAGGTCACGAATGAGTATGATGGTCTCCCTTACATATCTTACAAGGAAACTTAGGTTTAAATCTATATGCCTAGGTTTCTGATCAACATCCATTCCACCAACCGGACTAACAATGGTTGGTGGAGAGTCATTAGCATGACTCGCTATGGTTATTGATTCTTTCCCAAGAGAGATAGGACTCGTGCCCCCAATCCTACACACTGAAGCAAGTGAGTCAACAATAATATGACTCACAGAGGTAGGTGACCCATTGCTAGTATGAATTGCAGTGACTAGACTTATGCCCCCAACATGACTTGCAGTGGTTGAAGGATCATCTCCAACATGACTTGCACATCTTGGTGATGATTCATGGAGAGAACTATTCTTCTTCTTCTTCTTCTTCTTCCTCTTTCGCTTCTTTTTATATTTCTTATTACAAGATGGAGGAGAAAGAGGAAGGTTAGATTTCTCTTGTGAAGAAGATGAACACTCAATGTTGGGTTGTGTTATATTCTTTCCATGAATATCCCACGTAGTTAACCGAGGGGTTAGAGGGGGGAGGAGCCCCACCTTTCGTTGCGCCGATTGCATAGTAGGGGGGTCACTAGCGGTTTGAGGGGTTGGGCGGACCTTCCTATGGTTTTGTACATGATTTTCGCACATGGTTTTCGACGCGATGGTTTTTGGTCCATGGTTTTGGAGACGATGGTTTTCAATCCATGGTATTGGATGCTTTGACATGTATAAATATGTATTGTAAAATTGAAAGGAACAATAATGAAAAATCAAGCTGGTAGTCTTGGTTTTGGGATCCAGGGGAAAATCTCTGTGTATATGTGTTTTATGTGTTATGCTCTCACATTGTTTATTTTCTGTGTTTTAGATTTGTATGCAGGTAATTTCTGTACAGGGTTAAAACCTACATTTGGTATCAGAATTGTTTTAGCTTCAAGGGGATGCATTTATTGCTGAGGGATTTTGCTTGAGCGTATGGTAGACCTTGTTCAGTGGGAGATCTGTGAGATCGATTCTGGTGGTGAAAGAAGATGGCGAGCAATGGAAAGATAGAGATCAAGAAATTTAATGATCAAATTTTTGAGTTGCGGAATCTCAAGATGGAAGATCTTTTGGTGGATAAAGATCAGTGGATCGTGGTAGATATGGGTATTAAACCAATGGGAGTGTCCGATAAAGAATGGAAGAAGTTGGATCAGAGGGCAAAGAGCACAATAAGATTGTCAATATTAGATTTAGTATTGTTGAATGTATCAGGGGAAGCTACAACAAAGGCTTTGTGGGACAAGTTAGGGACTTTGTACCAATCTAAGTCTCTGGTGAATAAACTGTTCCTACGGAAAAGGTTGTATAACTTGAGGATGAAAGATGGAGACTCGGTGAAAGAGCATATAAACGCATTTAATACTATGGTAAGTCAATTATTATCTGTTGATATTAAAATTTCAGATGAAGATAAGTGCATCAGTTTGTTGTGTTCTCTACCAGATTCGTTGGATAGTTTGGTTATTGCAATAGGTAGAAATGCAACTTCCTTGCAGTTTGATGAAATAGTCTCATCCTTACTGACAGAGAAGATGATACATAAACATTTGGAGAGCCAAAATGGTGATGCCTTGTCTGTACGAGGATGGTCCTGGAACAGAGACAAAAATAAGTCATCAATTAGGAGATCTAAATCTAGAGGGAGATGTAAATCTCCTGGACAACCTGTAAAGGTGGTGTGCTGGAAATGTGAAAAGAAAGAGCATTACAAAAGGGATTGTAAATCTAAAGCTCCTGATAAAGGAAAGGGATCTGATGATGCTCGTTCAGCAAAGGCAAAAGCTGACTCAAATGAAGGTGGGGATGTGTACTTGGCTTCTTCAAGTACACATGTAGATCATGAGGCATGGTTGATTGACTCAGGTGCATCCTTTCACTTCACTCCCCATAGAGAGTGGTTATGCGAGTATGAGAAATACGATGGTGGTGATGTCTTCTTAGGGGATGATAGGAATGGTAGAATCATTGGTCGTGAAAAAGTAAAGTTGAAGTTGCAAGGTGGAAGGGTTAGAACACTTTCGGGTGTTCTGCATATTCATGAATTGGCCAGAAATCTAATTTTTGTAAGCAAGCTTGATGATGCAGTTGTAAATGTAGTGTTTGAGAAGGATACCTACAAGAGGGTTCGGGGGGAACTGGTATTGATGCGGGGAGTTCAAATTGGAAATCTGTACAAGCTACAAGGTAGAACTATTATTGATGGGTGCAACAGTTCTGTGGTTCCTGAAAGTGGAGAAGAAAATCTAGTGGTCTTTGGAGAGAAGAACATGCTATCGCATCAAAGGCTTGGACATATTAGAGAGAATGGCCTTCGAATACTTCATGGTAAAGGTATGGTACAAGGTATGAGTAATAGCTCTCTGGATTTTGATTTCCACGAAAATTGTGTATATGGGAGCAGAATCAGGTGAGTTTCCCCTCTAGTGGTAAGAGGGAAAAACATATATTAGAACTTGTGCACAGTGATGTGTTTGGACCTATGGAGGTTCCATCACTGGGTAAGTTTGTGTAGTATGTATCATTTATAGATGAATTCTCAAGGAATACATGGATATATTTCATTAAGAAGAAATCTGAAGTCTTTGATAGGTTTAAAGAATTTAAGGCTCTGGTGGAAACCAGACAAAGAAGAAGATAAAGGTGTTGAGGATAGATAACGGTGGAGAGTTTTTCATCAAGGAATTTGGAGAATTCTGTAAGAAGTGTGGTATAGCACAACAGAAGACTACTCCATACACACCTGAGAAAAATGGAGTTGCAGAAAGAATGAACAAGACGTTGATGGAAAGGGCAAGGAGCATGCTCAGTGGTGCCAGGTTAGGACAAGAATTCTGGGAGATGGGAGAGACAACATTTACCTCGTCAACAATCATCAATGCATCCGCAGTGGATGGTAAGGATCCACAGAGTGAATGGATAGGTAAAACCCTCTCTTCCATCTTGAGTATTTGGATGTATGCATAGACATGGTTCCAAAGGAGGAAACGAACCAACGTTGGATAGCAAATTCTGAAAGTGGATCTTCTATTGCGGTATAAGGATGGTTTAAGTTATAAAGCTTTGGAACCAATAAAACAGGAAGGTTTGGACAACCAAGATTGTGTTCAAAAGAGGTAAAATATGTTATTAAATATGGAGACCAACCAAAGGAACTTGAGAAGATAGAGTTTGAGCTTAAGGAGGAAGAATCAGACTCTACAATATAGGCGGAATCAAAAGATGAAGAGACACAAACTATGGGTGTGAGAAGATTAGTTCAAGAAAGAAGGCAACCAGAAAGGTATAGTCCATCTGCTTTCTGTTCAAACTTTTATTTATCTATTACTAACGATGATCCTAGAGCTATGAAGGAAGAAGTAGATTCAGAGGATGGAAAACTCTGGAAAGAGGCCATGGTTGATGAAATGGCATCTTTGCACAAAAATGAGGCTTGGGATCTGGTGGAGCTTCCAACTGGAAGGAAACCCATTGGCAGCAAATGGGTGTTCAAGAAGAAGACAAATGCATAAGGAAAGTTGGAGAAATACGAAGCTTGGTTGGTAAGAAAAGGTTATTCCCAGGTGCCACGAATTTATTTTGGTGATATTTTTTCTCCTGTTGCCAAGGTAACTTCTATTAGATTACTTTTATCTATTGTTGCTGCTTTTGATTTTAAGGTAGAATAGATGGAGGTGAAAAATAAATTTCTTCACAGGGATCTGGAAGAGGAAATCTACATGAAGCAACTTGAAGGCTTTGCGGTGAATGGTAAGAAAGAACTGTTATGCAAGTTAAATAAGTCTTTGTATGGGTTAAAATAGTCATCAAGGATGTGGTATCAAAAATTTGATACATTTATACGGGGACTTGGCTTCACCAGAAGAAAAGAAGATCATTGTGTGTATTTTAAGTTAATTGGTGACCGTGTTAATTATTTGGTATTTTATGTGGATGATATGTTGCTACTTGGAAATAACAAAGAAATTATCCAGGATTTGAAGACCCAATTCTCCTCCAAATTCGACATGAAAGATCTTAGTGCTGCAAACTATATTTTGGGCATGAAAATTAAGAGAGATTGGGCAAAGAGGAAGCTCTGGTTAAACCAAAGGAAGTATGTCGAGACAATACTGTAGAGGTTTAATATGCAAGATAGTAAACTAGTGAAGTTTCCTATTGTTGTAGGTGTGAAGTTATCTGTTGAATAGTGTCCCAACACACAAGAAGAGGAAGAGGACATGTCCCGTGTTCCATATGCAAGTGCAATCGATAGCCTGATGTATGGAATGGTTTGTACTACACCAGACATTTCACATGCAGTGGAAGTATTGAGCAGGTTTATGTCAAAACTAGGGAAGGAGCACTAGACAATAGTGAAGCAAGTTTTTAGGTATTTGTGTGCCACTAGTGATTATGGTTTGTGCTACCAAGGAAGACCAGGATTGGACAGAGTGTTTGATATTCGTGGATTTGTTGATGTAGATTGGGATGGAGTTCTGAATCAGAGAAGATCTACAAGTCGGTATGTGTTTAACCTATTTGGAGGTGCAGTCAATTGGATGAGTAAGAAACAATCTGTAGTGGCACTATCAACTACAGAGGCAGAATACATGGCAGCCACTCATGCAAGCAAGGAAGCAGTTTGCAGAGATTGTGTTCAAGTATTGGGTTAGTACAAGGAGCTATAAGGATAGACTGTGACAGCAAAAGTGCATTTTTCTTAGCAAGGAACCCTGCTTATCATTCAAAGACAAAGCACATTGATGTTCAGTATCACTTTGTGAGGGATATGATAGAAGACAAAAAGGTGTTGCTGGTAAAGGTGGACACTTTGAAGAATACTGCAGATGCATTGACAAAATCTGTGAGCTCTAAGAAGTTCTCTTGGTGTAGAGAAACAATGAGCATTGTAGGGTTGGATAAATGACTAAGCTCTCTTGTGGCCCCCTTGTGGAAAGAAAACAACAAGTGGGAGAATGTTGGGTTGTGTTATATTCTTTCCACGACTAGCTCACGTAGTTAACCAGGGCCCTTTATTGTGTTGATTGCGTAGCGGGGGGGGTCACAGGGGGTTTGAGGAGTGCAAGTAACCCCACTCTATGGGATCCAGGGCAGCACCCCGCAAAATTTTGGTTTTGGACCCTATATTAGGTTGGGCAGACCTACCTATGGTTTTGTGCATGTTTTTCGCACATGGTTTTGGATGCGATGGTTTTCGGTCCATGGTATTGAATGCTTCGGCATGTATAAATATGTACTGTAACATTGGATGGAATATAATGAAAAATCAAGCTGGTAGACCCAGTTTTGGGATCGAAGGGAAAATCTCTGTGTATATGTGTTTTATTTTTTATGCTCTCGCATTTTTTATTTTCTGTGTTTTAGAATTCGTATGCAGGTAATTTCTGTACGGGGTTAAAACCTACATCTTATGATTGTAAATTGAATTTGTCTACATATTTTGAATGAAATTTCTTCAAATAAGCCGCTTCTCATGATGAATAGAAATAAGCGATGCAAAAGGAGTATGATTCCTTGATAAAGAATGGCACTTGGAAGATGGTTGATCCTTCATTAGGAACCAAACCAATTGGATTCAAGTGGGTCTATAAGAACAAGTATAAAGTTGATGGCTCACTTAACAAGCACAAAGCCATGCTTGTGGCAAAAGGATTTGCACAAAAGGAAGGGGTCAATTATGAGGATACATTTTCCCCCATAGCAAAATGGGCTACCATCCGAACACTTTTTGCCCTAGCGACTCAAAACGGCTGGAAATTCTATCAAATGGATGTAAAAATTGTTTTCTTAAATGGAGATCTAAAAGAGAATGTTTTTATGTCTCAGCCTAAAGGATTTGTTGTGAAATAACATAAACATAAATTATGCAAACTTGTGAAATCCTTGTATGGCCTCAAGCAAGCACCGCGAGCCTAGTATGAAAAGTTAACTGAGCATCTTCTAAAACTCAATTTCAAACATTATGATCTTGATGATCCAACTTTGATTCTCAAGAAAGTTGGAAAAGATAGTTGTATATCTTGTGGTATCTGTAGATGATATTTTGATGACAAGGAACAATGAGAGCTACATTGCATCCATAAAGAAGGAATTGAGGAAAGGTTTTGAGATGACTGATTTGGGCTATGTTCATTACTATCTTGGTATTGAAGTAACTCAACATCTGAAGTCTATATTCCTTTCTCAAAAGAAGTATGTTGGAGATCTGTTGAACCTATTTGGCATGGTTGAGTGCAATCCTCTAACCACTCCAATGGAACAAAACTTAAAGCTCATGTCCATTGAAGGAAAATAATTTGAGGATGTAACAAAGTATGGACAGCTTGTAGGAAGTCTCAACTACCTGACTACTACCAATCCAGACATTTCGTTTGTTGTTGGAATCCTTTCCAGGTTTATGCAAAAGCCTTGTGAGGGATATTGGTTGACCACAAAAAGAGTTCTAAAGTACTTTAAGGGAAATCAAGACTTTGGGCTCAAGTATACACATGGGCAACTTTAGCTTGATTAGATAATCCGATTCAGACTTCAATGGAGACAAAGAAATTGGGGTATCTACTTCTAGTTATGCTATGAGTCTTGGACCAAGAGTTGTCTCCTGGAGATCACACAAACAATCAGTTCCAGAAAATTCCACAATAGAGGCAGAATATGTGGCAGCAGCTAAGGCAACAAAATAAGTTGTGTGGCTCAGGAAAATTTTGGAAGATTTGCAGGTAAAACAAGTACATTTAACTCCACTCATGGTTGACAACACCTCTGCAATAAATTTGGCCAAGAACCCAAAGTTCCATGATCAAATGAAGCACATCAATACAAAATACCATCTGATTCGACATCATGTTGAGGCCAATACAATCCATCTACGCCATTGTTCCACTAACGAGCAGATTGCAGACATCTTCACCAAAGAACTTGGAAGAGAAAAGCTTGAAATATTCAGAACGATGCTTGGACTCACCAACGTCCCTTCAGATTAAGAGGGGGAATGTTGACACCTAATCATGGGGATTAGGTGAACAGTTGTAAATAATGTAAATAATAAATAATGGAAAAGGAAGATTCATCGGGAGATGAAACTCAAGAGTCACTCCCTCATGTATATAACTATGAACAATCTAAATGAATAAACACAATTTCATTTGAGTTACCTCCTGGCCTGACATGTGGGCAAAGATACCTTAGTGGGCATCACTAGATGTGTGTTTTGGCTAAGGAAAATTGGCAAAGACTAAGGCTAAGGATTAAAATGCAAAAAGAATTTTTTGGCACATTTATTCATGAAAATAAAGGAAAATAGGAGAAAAGGAAGGTAAAAGGTCACATGATGCATGTGAGGAGGAAATTGAAGGAAAGTAATGGAAAATGAATAAAATAGAGGCCTCATTAATAAAAAGGCTTCTGAGGATCAGTGGGCAAGATTATGCTAACCTTTTGTCAATTCAAGTTTGGAGTTCTCTCATTATTTTCTCTCTCTCTCTCGCTCTTGGCCACTTAGATTTTTCTTGGAGCACTCTAGCTTTGGATCAAGGAAGGAAAAGAAAGCAAAGAGAAAGGAAGGAAAGCAAGGATCAAGGAAAGGAAAGTAGGATCAAGTTGTTGCAACAGGAATACTTGCAGGTAACATTTTGCATGCATGATTCCCTAGTTGGTTTGCATGTTGGTGTATGGTTCTCTTGCTATCGATGGCAAGGTTTTGTCAAGTTATGATAGTGGTTTTCAGCTTAGCCTTGGCTTTTTCCGGATGCCATGGTATGTTGGTATTTTTATCTCGGTTTTGAGCTTTGGTTTTCCGGATGGATTTCAGAATACGAGGCAGACATTGTCTCAAGTTTCATTCCCAAAGGCCTAGGAATCCCTTAACTGATTTTGGTGGGATAAACGGTAAATCCTGAGGGAGAAGTCTTGATTTAGGGACGAGTGATCCGGTTTTGGATTGCGGTAAATCCTGAGAGACTGGTCTCAATTTAAGGCCTATTGATCTGGGATTGGATTGCAGTAAAGCCAAAGAGAGAAAGAGACATAAAATTCCTCAAGCATAGTGATGGATTCTAGATGGCATTCCAAGTTAGGTTCGGTTGTGATCGGAGCACCAATTTTGGTGTGATCACAGTTTGATGAAGGTATAGGTGGTCTAACCTCTAGATTCCCTTGGTTGTTCTTAGATTGGTTTTTCTATGAGATCCCGCATTCATGCTTAGAATATGGCACGAGGGTGACTGGCTGAAAGAGAGATTTGGTTCAACCATGTCTATGGTCGGGTGGTACGTGGAAGTCCCGAACTTGGTCGGATTCGCCTATGATTAATAAAAGCTAAGTTCTCTTACTTTTTCACTGGTTTATATGTGGATTTAATGGTTGTCATATCTCTGATATTTATATAGTTTAATGTTGGTTATAAGCATGGTAATGTGACTGGTTCATGTAATGGTTATTTCATGTATTTACTTGTAATTATTAAATGGATGGATGCAAGACCTAATTGATGATATAATAGTTCAATGGAGAAGGAGGTGATCCTTTTGTTTATGTTTCATAAGTTCTTTCAATCATTTATGCTATATCTTGTATCCTAGACCTATAGGTTGCATTGATACCAAGTGTTTGACAGAATGTCACTCTCGGTTGGGGATGCTTAGGCCTAGTCTCGAGGTTGATTTTTTATTTATCAGCATTGTTATCATGTCTTTGATGGATTCTAAAGGTTGTACCAAGTTTTGGGCAGAGGCCGGGATTCTGAAGGTTGTAGCAAGTTCTAGGCAGAGGCCAAGATTCTAGGCTAGAAAAGTGTCTCAAATCTCAAGGTCGTTGGCACAGGTCTACTTAGAAAAGTCCGCAGTCATTGGCACATAGGCCTATGAGAGCGACTTTGGGTTGTTGGTCGTTGTCTTGCCTATAGTATGAGAGCGACTTTGAGTTAAAGGCTTAAAACATCAGTGGGACTCAGGGGCGGAATGCCTAAGTGGATGACATGTCTCCTAGGGGTGTTGTTTCTGATGTGGATGGGTTTGTTTGATGTGTTCTTTCAATTCCGTTTCCTTAAAGTTACCAAGGAGATTGAATCCCTTATAGTGACCTCTCTTATCACATGTTTTCCCCAGTTGGTTGGTTTGTTGGGTGGACCTGGGAGGAGGGGGTGTTACAGGTACACACCACAAGCTCATCAATATTAGTTAGCCACAATTAAGGTGGAATTTGAAGGATCAAATTGGTCTCCTACAGAGAAAGAAAGAAGAGGCATTAAGCCCATGGATAAAGATATGCCTCTTTAACCTTGGAAAGAAGCATAGATAATGAATCAACCAGCTCGTTTGACACCATCAACAACCATGATAGAAAAATATCTAGGTCTCTAACGATTACATGTCCTTCAAGATTTATTCCTTCTAAGCATATTCTTCTCTTCTTGAATTTTTGTTCTCAAGCTTTGTATATGTAAAGCATTTATTTCTGGGGAGATATTGGAAGGGTTAGTGAACTTATTCAACTAGGCTCAAAACTCAAGATAGCCAACTAGACTCTTAAGTCAATTTGTAAGTTGGGTCAACTCTCCAATCAAATCAACCTACTATTCAAGCCAACTTCTCAGTTGGGTCAACCAACTGAGTTATTTATGTAGTTAAATCATTTATAAGTATCAAGAGTCTAGTATAAATATAGATGTATCTCATCATAATATTAGAGTAATCATTGTGGATTAATACAAGAGGTAATTTTTCTTACCTACCACTATTTTTGTTCTCTCTATTTACTCTCTCTTATATATATGATTTTTGTCTATATTTACTTAATATCTTCTCGGTATAAGGATCTATTGGTAACCAATGCATACTTTTCACTAGACTACAACATATGGGTTATTAGTTCATTTATTAGCTTGAAAACTACCATTGAGAAACGTGTATTCCTTTCTGTTATAGCCCAATTTTACCCTCTTAAAAATTTCTCCTCTCTGCAAATTCCATTCCACCTGAACCCTTACCTTGTGATTGCTAGTCTTATTCAAATTCTTAAAACTTGTTTTCTCATTCTAATCTACTCCTTTACAATTAATATCAATTTCGATTATTCGAGTCACAAGTCATAATCACACTCCCTTAGAAAGCATACAACATAATAACAACATAAAAATAGATCATATTTTAATCCATGATATTATTTTAAAAATTAAACTTAAATATAAAATCAAATTAAAAAATCATATTAATAAACATCATTAATATTATAAACAAATTCGTTAATAATATATATATATATATATATATTATAATTAATGTTGTATTACAATGACTACAACCACCAAACATCGCAATAAATGCCATAATAAGAGGATAAGCCCACCAAAGGAAACATAAAATAATTGTGATTTGGTACCACTCAAAATATCAAATAAAGGAATGTAAGGAAATTTAAATAAAAGTTGTAGCCTGCTCGATCAAGTGATGTAGAAGGTTGTGATTCCATTAGAAGCGAAAAAAATAGCTTATCTCTCGATTACTTTAAGGTCCAATGTGATCATCGTCCATCGATCACATCAATCCTACACCACATGATATGGAGACAACTTAACATTAACCTTTAATAATAGTCAATTCAAAAAATATTATTGAATAAATAGGTTTCAATAAAGGGCATAAATAGGTTGTGCCCTTATGTGGGCTCATCTTTTCTATTATATTTGTCAAATACTTTAAGGTCCAAGACAACTTAACATTAGCCTTCTAACCAACTCCAAGACATTTAATATGTTTCGTTGGCAAATGTGATGTCTTTGTCCCAGCTCATCTTTTGTATTGGATGCTTTCTATCAACTTCAAATGTCCTAAAGGTCATATATACATTTCACAAGGTCATGAATCACTATTAAGAGATTTTAAAATGGATCAATTGATTGAAGTCCATCCAGAAGATCTCTTAGCATCAAGAATGTGATTAATGTGATTCATGTATTAGAAAAGGTGAGTTGATTATTTTTATGTTGATTGTAAATTTTGAAAATATTTTCGAATTTAATAATTTTTTGTATTTGAAAATGTAATTTTTTGTGATTTATAGTGTTTTTTAGATAGTTTTTTGGTAAATCATATTTTAGTTTTTTAGGTCGACGTGTTTCGAACTATTAAGTGTGACATATTTTTAGATTCTATAATCAACATAAATTCAACAATATAAGTTTATATATATATATATATATATTTTCCTTCACGCAAACAATTAATTTGTTTCTTACAAAAATATGATGGTCCTTGGTGCCTATATTGGGTTGCATTCTTCTTACTTCTATTAGATAGCTTGGTTTTAATATTTTTTGTTGTTGTGTAGCCTTTTTGGATGCCTCCCTATCTAGACAAAAACATTTCTTGCAAGGACTTTGTTTCATCAATAATAAAATTTTGATAGCATAAACACTATGTATTATATGGCATCTTTCTTACTATGATATTAATTATTCTCGCATTATTCCTCAAGGGGATGGTGTTTCGCACTAGTTTAAAAAAAGAATATGAAGGTAGAAGTGGAAATTATGGTACCATTCCTTATATTCTGCAACCCAATGCAGTCGAATGTGAAATTACCCTTGAAGTTTGTACTTTGATCGAAATATGCAAATTGGAAAATATTATATATATACATATATATATGAGTGTCATACAACTATTTCATAAATTTTACAAGTGTACAATATGTTGTGAGACAACAAAATGATCAAAATATTATTGCGATAGAGGGGTTGACGATGTGTAATGTAAGTTTTGGTTCAGAGTGACAACTACAATCATAGGAAGAATTTTTCAAATATGGAGTCCTATGGATCATAAGAAAAACTTAATAATATATAATTACTAAGTTTAAATTCGTCTTTGGATTCGAATTTGATATGATGTGATAAAAATTTAGATGAAAATTTTTCAATTAAAAAAAAAAAATTGATAATATACATTTTATAGACTTGGATATATTTATTTATTTATACTTCCTACTTATTTTCTTCTTAGTTCATTTAAACTTTGAATAAATTCTAATAAATCTAGATAATATAATAGCCTTACATATACAATTCACTAAAAAAAACCATACTTGTTCTTCCTTCTAAGATCTTTTTTTCTTTTCAAAACTTAAATCTAACATGGTTTCTTGTTTTCAAAACCTATTTGTCCAAAATTATTACCCAATAAATAAGTGCATATTTAGAAAATCAATGTTCTAGATGTATTTATCTAAAATCTGTCAAAATAGAAACATATTCAGAAAATTAATCACTTGTTATCAAAATAATTCATTTTCTCAAATTCTCTTGTTTTCCTGCTTTATTGACTTTTCAACCTTCGAAAGCAAGTGTGAAACTGAAAAATGGGAAATTTTCCAATTTCAGGATTATTTATATTTCTTTTCCTTTTTGCATGCACGACTATCTATATGTATTCAGTAGCAGGAGAGTACTTGTCTTAGCGTTACCTTTTACCTTAATGCTTTGAACCTCCTAGTACTGTTTATTCTTGGGCCTCGGCTACTCGAAAGTCACTGACAATGATTAGGATAACGTATGAATGACCAAAAGCTGATTATGAGAGTAAACGATACCCGGTCGGCCTTGGGACAATTAGAGGTCCTAGAACAGCCTTCGAGGTCAACGTACTTGACCTCACCAAAGGAGGGCACTCTCTCTACAGGAATATTAGTTTGGGGTATGGAGTCAAGTATTGGCCTTAGCATTCTATACCCATGCATGAACAAATATGTCGATGAATTAGATCAAATTTCATCAAACCATTCATTATCTAAATCAAATTGACAATTTCTTGAAAATTTTGCCCAAATTCTAGTGAATTTGGTAACTATACATTAAATGAAAAAAGCATTACTTATTGAAACTTAATATTAATAATAAAAATATCAATATTTGTAATTTATTAATACTTTTATAACATATATTAAGTTATTTAACTTAAAACTCAAATTGAAAAAGCAATTATATGAGTACAAATTAAACACTAACTTTCAACTAAATAAAAGGGACTCAAAGGCATCATTAAGAAGGGAGGGGAAGTTTTACAAAGGGAGGGGAGACCATGCTTAGGGTATCCTAGATGGTTGAACTAAAAGAAAATTGAGCCCAGCCAATAAAGTATTCCAAATCTTTTCTTGGTTTTATTATTGATTATTATTTTTGCAAATCTCATTGTTAACCTTCTCACACCTCTCACTCCACATTTAATAATAGTCAATTCAGAAAATATTAATCCTTACCATTAAATGAATTAATAGGTTTTGTTTGCAAATGTTATATCTTTGTGTCAGCGTCACACTTCACACTCTTTGCAGTGAGGTCATAAATCGCCATTAAGAGATTTTAAGATGGACCCATTGATTGAAGTCGATCCAAAAGGTCTCTAAAGGAATATATTCCTTATTTTATTTGTCTTCTGCATCAATATTGTGCTCGAGAATGCTAGCCTACGTTACATACACGTTTCCTTTAGGGATACAATTAAATTTTTGGTTTGCAATGGGATGTGTATCACTTTTTAGGTTTGTATTTTTTATGGGTATGTGAATTAAAAACTATATATAAGTATAGATTTATTTTAATTTTAGATTTATTAAGTGTTAATAGGGATAAAAAAAATTCTACTTTAAAAGAAGTTTGTATCTCAAAAGATTTGATCCCTCTCAACGTTCGGTAGATTTGGAGTTAAGATGGATCTACAGTAGTTTAACTAATTCCATATAATTTGACCAATTGAAACTGTATTATTTATAATTATAATTATTAATATTTTATTTTTATGTAGTTTGACCGAGTCAAAGTGTTAAACAAGACATTACATTACAACATCTCTACCACACTGAGATAGAAAGCCCCTCTCGATGCAAAAGTTAAGACAAGCAGATGGGAATTCAGGTGAACAAATTGAGGAGAATGAAGCATTATCTCACATTAATATTCAATCCCCCATAATTCTCATAAGGGATGTATCACCGAGAAATACAATAGGGATTTTATCTATATAGAATATGTTATGTGTTGAAGAAAGTGTAACTAGGTTCGGTCTTCATAAATATGAAATGTACTTTTGATTCTTGTATTTTGTAAAAGAAAGAAAAATGATTATTATTATTATTATTATTGAGCTTGGGTTTCTTGCCCAAGAAATTTGTTTTATAGGTCAAGCACTAATTGAAAGTGCTTCTAGGGTTGTCATAGGTCGAGAAGTCAAATAGGGGTATTGACGTAATATGAAGACCTCATCGGGCATCTCATAAATTGTAAAAAGAATTATTTTTTAGCTTTCCAAGATCAAGTAGGCCTGCCATCCTGTCAAATCGGCCTAGAAGCTGGAATCTGTACCCCTGGAAGACCTATATATAGGAGACAGTTCAAGCTCATTTGGACACATTCATTTAGACCTCTCTCTCTCTCATACGAAGGAAGAAGTAGAAAAGGGCAGCGAAGAAGGCAAAAGAAGGAGAAGAAGTGTTTTTGGGTTCCTCTCTCTCTCTCTTTCTCTCCACATGTGCGAAGAAGAGGGTTGAAATTTTGCAACTTTTCGCTAGGGTTTCTTGTGAGGGTTCAATCTGATGAAAAGGGGCTAAAGGAAGGGCCAACAAAGTTCCCTTCTAGATCCAGGAGACAAATTAGGTCAAGCAAGGCAGCTGAAGGCAAAGAAGAAGCAGTTCTAGCCCACACATGCGAAGTAGCAGCTGCTGTCAGGGGGCTGAAGTTGCAGATCTGCAGTTAGGACCGAAAATTTGACGCTGGAGGTCGAAGAAGTCTTGCCATAAGAGATTCTGTTGGGTTTAGAAAGAAGTAAAGCAAACACACTATTGAGAAGTTGGTCTTGGTCTTGGAAGGGCTTCAGTGTTGGCCAAAGATCTTGGTATTTGTCAATAAAGAATCTATAAGAAGACATTGAAGGGTTTTCCTCTCAAGAGGAGAGGTTTTTCCCTAGCTTGGAGCCTACATCTTATGTACTTGTATCTTGTTGATCTTCTTGTTTTGGTAGTTGTTTGATGATAGAAGAACACACTATAATAATAAGAAGAAGAAGATAATCCTAATAAGTAAAAAAACATCAGAAGCATTTATCATAGTTAGAAGAATCATTAATGTCATCTTGCCTTAGATTCTTCAACATTATGGAAGTTTGTTATCATTAACATTACATAGTTTCGCAGAAGAGTAGTCTAAATAGTCGATGATTTCACTCAAAAGAGAATATTAGTTTTTGTGGCACAATTTTGACGAAATCCAGTGGAATTTTTTTTAAATCTAGGTTACAACTGTCAAGTTTCAGAATTCTGGGTACTCGAGGGATTCTTAGGGGTGCTGAATCTATTTCCACCATTAAAAAAATGATTTAAACACTCCTCGTTTCATATTTTTTTTAAAGTAAGTCACTAGATTTCAATGAGAAAATCACCATTCAGATAAAATTGTCAATGCTTAGACCAAGTCTATTTGGCAGATAGTTGAAGACTAGTCTTGTTATCTTTTGTTGCTCGGATTACCTGTCTATTGCCCCATGGCATCTTTCTCTATGTCATTAATGATCCCCTTGTCGTTCAAGAACGATGAAAAAGTCGAGAAGAGATGCATAAAGAGCTTGAAAATTGTCTTGAATTTGAGTGCTTAGCAACTAGTTGTACATTTAAGGAGGAATCTTGCCACTTCGTTGGATATACTTGGTATGTGTTGCATCTCCAAAGCAAGAGCTCACATGTAACTTTAAAGGGTTTCCAGCATATCTCTACACGCCCAATCTCATTACATCTTGTCATCATATTGCAAGGTAATGCGAGTTTTGGTTCCACATCATGAATGGAAACAAGAACTACAGGATGGGTTTTTCAAATATGGAGTGCTACGAATTATAAAAAAAACTAATTAAATGGTAAAGTAAATTAATTATTAAAGTTTAAGATTAATAAGAGTGATAGTTGTATAGCAGCATAGTCTCTACCTCTTTTGATAGTCATCAATATGTTGGAGCGATTAACGTAGTGTAGGGTACATGTTTTTTCATTATTTGAGAATGCTTTGTTTCCACAATCGTTTCCTCAATATTTCGTTATTCTTATCTCCACACACTTCTTCCCTACATATCCGCCCTGAAAATGACTTGTTCCGCATAGGCACTACTGTGCACAACTTTTTTCCTGCATTTGTTCTTTCCTGCACGCTTTTCTACTAAATGTTATCAATTGTTTCTATGCCACCTGTTTTTATTACAAAGATTTTGTGGCAGTTATCGGATCCACTGTTCATGTCAATTCGGGATTACCATATGACATAGTGCATTTACTGTACATGTAAACCAAACTTTTCATGCGAAAGAAGTGTTATGCAGCTTGGAGGTGTGTTAAAGTAGGGTGCAGAGCGAGGAAAGTGTGTGGAGGTGCAAAAGTGGGGATGTGTGCGAAGGGAGGAAGAATGCATAAAAGATTCACACTTCTACATGTTCTATATGTGCAATAGATTTCCAAGTCAATTCAATCTATAATCAGCTATTGACTACCACATAAGTGACACATTTGTTGCCTATGTGACATAGCCACCTACCAAAACTAGCCCACCCTCAAGCCCTCAAACAACCCCTAGTTGGGCCCGGCCATACTTGAACCTCCACACAAATTCATTCTTGTGCAGGCCTACCCTCATTCGAGCCTCGCACTAACATTGTTCAACGTCTGCCTCATTCAGGCCCCACACATATGTTGCTCAAAGCCTAGGCCTCATTCGATCCCCACACATTTGGATTCAAATGTTCATTTTTGTGTTTCCTTCGACTTCACTTAGGTATTCCACAAACTGTGAGTCCTTTACTATTGTAATTGATCCAGATCTTTGAACTTTAAGGGTGCATACAAAATTTCATATAAAAGAGCATGTAACCAAGTAACTTAAACACATGAAAAAGAAGCGGAAATCATAAAGCAACCATGAGATCGAAGGCACACAAATGATTTGATTACAGAGTTCACCTAATGTGGGCTACGTCTCCAGGTCATGCTAAAAGTGGGAAAGCCTCTTTCATTAAATGGAAACAAAAATAAATTACAATCAACTTTACATAAATGACCCTTATACCTCCAATTTCTATCATGGACGAAATATGCAAAGCTCAGATGTAGAAACAGACATCACCATTGGATTTGTGGTGCGAAACCGAGTCAAACGACTATAAACTCGACCATATTATGACACTGGCACTTATGGACCCCAAAGGAATCTTCTCAAAATCAAAAGATACCCCTCTTCAGGGTTCTACCACTCCTAGACCGCTCTTGGTTCCACGCCTAGACCATGCTCCACTCTCTGCTAGTCGAATGGGTAAATGATTTGAGGTTTAAGTAATGAAGTTTTAGCAGAGGTTCCAACGGATGAGCTGCTGGCCCATTGGTTGCTGGTACTATGTTAAGGCACACAAGTGGAGGATATTCTAGGGTCCAACCCCATGAAACCTTTTTGGTGTAACAAATATTATATATACAGTGCGCATTGATTTGTTTGTTGGTTCCATCGTTATGGATGGGTATGGACGTTGGCAATTTGCAAATAGACTGTGCCCCAATATATGTATTAACATAATTCGATTAGCAAGGTTTGACCACCCACCAACTACTTGCCATTTTTTTAATATAACCGTTGTAGGGATGGCGGGATTGGCAGCCCACCACCCCACATATGTATATTTTTTCTTTTATTATTACAATAATAGTTAAAATTTTGTTGTCGGTTTTTAAGGGTCGCTCAGAAAATTAAAGACGCAAATAATTCTCCCTTTCCGACAGCCATTTTCTATGCATCATCCCTTCGCCAAATTTTTGCCTCGTTAACAACTGCTACTTGGCCTAGTTTGACCAGAACTTTGACTGGCTATATCTTGAGCATACGAACTCTAGATAATATAATAGTCTTATAGATACAATTCACTGAAAAACCCATAATTTCTCTTCCTTCTAAGGTCTCTTTTCTTTTCAAAACTTAAATCTAACATGTTTTCTTGTTTTCAAACTTATTTGTCCAAATTATTACCTAATAAATAAATGCATATTTATAAAATCAATGTTCTGAATATATTTATCTAATTTTTGTCAAATATAGAAACATGTTTAGAAAGTTAATCAGTTATCAAAATAATCCATTTTCACAAATTTTATTGTTTTTCTTCTTTATCGGCTTTTCAACCTTTCAAAGCAAGTGTGAAACTGAAAAATGAGAAATTTTCTAATTTCAACATTATTTATATTTCCTTTCCTTTTTGCATGCACGACTATCTATATGTATTCAACAAGATGTGAGTACTGGCCTTAGTGTTACCTTTGCCCTTAATGCTTTAAACCTCCTAGTACATTTTACTCTTGGGCCTTCGTTACTCGGCAATAGCTGACAAGGATTAGGAGAGGTATGAATGAACTGAAATCAATTATGGGTGTAAACGACACCCCGGTCATCCCTAGGACAAATAAGGGTCCGAGAATAGCCTTTGAGGTCAATGCACTTGACCTCACCAAAGGAGGACACTAAGGTAACCCACTTCCTCTACGAGAATATTGGTTTGGGGTATGGAGTCGAGTACTAGCCTTGGCATTCTATACTCATGCATGAACAAATATGTCAATGAACTAAATCAAATTTCATCAAACCATTTGTTATTCAAATGAAGTTGACAATTTTTTTAGAATTTTGCCCCAATTCTAGCGAATTTGGTAACTATAAAATTTTGGTAATTATGCATTAAATGCAAAAAGACATTACTTATTGAAGCTTATTATTAATAAGGAAAACATCAATATTTGTACTTTATTAATACTTTTATAACATATGCTTAAGTTATTTAACTTAAAGTCCAAATTGAAAAAGCATTTAAATGAGGAAAAATTGAAAATTAACTTTCAACCATATAAAATGGGACTCAAAGGCATCGTTGAGAAGGGAGGGGAAGTTTTACAAAGGGAGAGGATACCATGATTAGGGTAGCCTGGATGGACGAACTAAAAACAAATTGAGGCCAGCCAACGAAGTTGCCTCCATTACACAAATTCAACCTCACCTTCTTTCACGATCATACACTCTTCTTATGTATTCCAAATATTTTCTTATTGCTATATACAACTGCAGATTTTTTGTAATTATTGATTATAGACATAAATAAATTTAATATTGACAAAGGTTCATTATTTTTACTTGATGACTATCTTAAATATCATTTAGCGAATGAATAGGGTTTTAAAAGATTACTTCATGCCAAAGTTGTATAATAGAGTATGATATATAATATCACTCGTGAGTCATGAAATTGGTGTTTCTTAAAAAAATGAATATTAAAAGATTTGAGAATTTATGGTTTTGAGAAATCATTTCTTCTAGAACTTCTATATGAGAAAGGTATATGTTATCACTCATAGTCACAAAGAATTTTTTTCAAATAACCAATGTTGTAAAAATATGCATTTCTTGTGAACTTTAGGCTAAGTGATTAATCTATTGTTTTTATGCACACCATTGTTTTATTCCTAAAAACTTAATACATCTTCCTCTTATTACATTACTAGGGCAAATACATTTTATTACTTAGTATTTAATACATTTGTGTTCCTCTGTGCTAGTGAATAGTTGTGTTATTTATTAGGCACATTCTTTCTTCTTAATCTTTCATTTATTATGTTTTAATTATCTATGTGGCAATAATAAAGGCTATCATTTGAGATTCCTTGATTATTTGACTTTATTTCGAGTGTTCTATCGTCCCCACTCTATTTTAATTATTCACCTTTCATTTTATCCATTATCATGAACCTAACAATCTAAAAGCTTAAATAAATTGTTCTATGGTAATTCAAAATGGTTATATTTTGTGACATAATGAGGTTACTGTTTCTGTGAAAACTAGTGTCTTGTCAAACGACTAGCCCTCTAGGTTTGGCAGCTACCCTAGAAACAACAGTTTAAAGCAATTTAACGATGTCTTTTATGTGTAATAGATAAGAGAAAGACAATGGAACCAACCTGGAACTTCCACTTAATCCCTTGCTTGATCTCTCTCCCCCTTGACAAAGCTCGCAACTTCTCTTCGTACTTAACCTGCTTGGAGAGTACCTGCACAAGTACAACAACAAAGAACTGTCAAAGCATCTTGATCTATTACAACGTAAACATTACAAAATCAGATGTATAATGAACAAATGATAGCATTCACAAATGATAACATTCACAATTGCACAATCATATGGAAGAAAACTTGAAGAACTTTATTAATAGAAGGGAGAATTACAACCCAGTTTTCTGATCCAGCATCATCCTCCCAGCTTCAATCCCTCTTCACCTCATGAAATAAGCAAGATCACACCAACAATACAATACTCTTTCCTCAATTACAAACTATCAGCACTTCCTTGCAATTCACAATATTCCAGCCTCTAGATCTCTTAGATGAGGGATCCATTTATAGATGTGTGCAAGGGTGTGAGTCATCTCTAGGGTTTGATTAATGTCATTCCACTTGTTATATTTGGTTCCACAAGAGAGGGGATAACTGAAGTTTAGATCGCTTACTCATCCTTGGGTGAATTCAGAGAGGTAAGTGGCACAGGAGAAGTTTCTAGAAGATTGCATGATCAACCACCTAGCAAATTGTCTCGGACATTTGTCCATCCTCGCCCATCACACCCTATAGAAGGCCCAAACAGTATGCATCGCACCCTAGCAGTGTAACACTCAGTATGCATCGCACTTTACCAGTGGAGCAGTCAGTATGGTTCAGTTTAGGCCATTTCTGGATGGTTTCTCAGGTGGACATTGCGGGGAATGATGTAATCAGATGACTATGTTCTTTTAGGGTATGAAACAACTCTTTTAGGGGTTGAAGAACCCTAGGTTATTGACACATAAGCTTGGGGTTGAAGTGCCCAATATGTCTATAAAAATTACCCCCTAAAGCATGAAGTCGTAAATATTGATGTCAGGTGAAATGCTTTATCATGAGGATCCAAAGTTTCGAACTGGAAGGTGACCTGCATAAGTTACAATACAATACATCATCATAATATAATTTTCATGATCTGGCTGAGGTAGGCATTCCCATGCTCAGCTTTATAAATTCATTTCATGTACATAGATCAGATGGTCATCTGTAGAAGCAGATTGGTGATTCTTCAAATGTAGAGTCATCATCCTTAGCTCGGATGACCATCTGTGCAGCACCTTTGTACATTTGATGTTTTTATATCCCTGAATATATAGCAGCCCGGATGGTTGGAACTAGATCCGGGGCCTTCAAACTCGTTCAATCTTCGCCCGATGTACAAGTCAATCCACATGAAGAGATGTTCTGAAGTCGAACATGGAAAGACATTGCCTGATTACCAGCCAATAATGTGAGTTGTTAACAGGCACGAGAGGAATCATTGATAATGATAATGACCCTCAAGGTACTACAATACAATTCACATGGTGTGAATATATGATTTGATGTTTAACACCACGCAAAATCTTTCGGTCGAAGGCCATTGATGTCAACCTGTCGCCGGAAGTGAGAAACTTGCCATTGATGTATGCAAGCTTCAAAGCACTGAAAGGGTTGTTTCTAAGTCAACTTCTTGGATAATCAGCTGATGTTGACAAGAAGTGACACATCGTAGGAGGGCCTTAATGTATCCAACATCTACGACACGAAACGGAGCAAATGATTTTTGGAGGTGAAAATGAATTGACGACACACGGTTCAGGAATGGCGGTCATGAAAAAATGAAGGTTAGAGGTATTGCAGTGGATGGGACATTAACTGGATGGTGGTTTCTCAACTGAATGACTTCTCTTGAACATGTCAACGACACTGAGATGAATTGGTAGCATTAACCCCAAAAGATGGATGGTATGAAAGACCAATGGTGAGATGACCGGTGAACGAAATAACCCAACCCAACTCAAACACGAAGATGAAGTGAAAGTGTCATGTTCAAGAGCGACCTGCTACCATAAGTTCTTCAAGTTTTTTCCTTTTTCCCCAGTCATTGCTGACCACTACCTCTTTATTTTTGTCAAGCTTGAGGAGTCTAAAATATGCTTGCTCTATAATTTTCCCTTCGAGCAAACCTGTCGCTATGTTTTAACGAGTCTAGCGACAGTGAAACTCGGTCTCGTCTAGAATGGACAAGTTTGTCGCTATTGTTTTAATGAGTTTAACGACAAAGATAACTCAGTCCTTTTCATGTTTAGAGAGTTTGAAAAGGGATGAAAAGAAAACTCCATAAGGTATTTTTCGTAAAATAAACCCTTAGGTCCAAAAAAGGATAAAATAATCCAAAAGGGATGACTTTTCCAATCACTTTAATGAGCCGAAAAAGACAAGCGCTCGACTTTTTCGTAAGATAATCCCTCAAGTTCGAAAAAAGTATTAAATCATACAGGAGGGATGACTTTTCCAATCACTTTAATGAGCTGGAAAGGCCGGCATTCGACAATATTTTCTTATTTAACGAGTTTGAAAAGGGTTTAAAGGAGACTCGATTTTGAGGAACGAGTGGTGTCTAGAGTAGCAATTGGTTCCGGTGAATTTGGAACTTCTCAAAACATGGTGAATTTTGTGAAGAGGTTGGATAATAAGACCACTCATCGCAACTATTCCTCAAAAAGGGTAAAACAACCAAGTGAGAGCATATGATCGGCCAAAGGGATGGAGGTGATGAGATGTACACAACCAAGGTTCAAAAGGCTAATAGAATGGCAATCACAAAGGTTATTTAGTTGAAGGTGAGTTCATTTTTTGACAAGCTTGAACCATGGGGGAACTATGCTTGAATTTAGTTTCATGTTTTTACAAGCTTGAAATGAAAAAACCATGCTTGGAGTTAGTTTCATTTTTACACAAGCTCGAAATGACAAAACTATGCTTGAAGTTAGTTTCATTTTTACACAAGCTCGAAATGACAAAACTATGCTTGAATTGGTTTGCATGCCCCCAGCATGATGAAAGGGGAGAGTCTCTTGTAACCAGATGGAAGTCACTGCGGTGAGGTAGGACGGTTTTTTCCAAAATAAACAAAACACCTCTTTAGCTTCGTCAAGAATAGACAAAGGTGAATGGTGTGTCAGACCAATCACATAACCTACAGGGAAACTCATCTTTGCACACTAGGTGCATGCCCCCAAGCTTCATTACATTCACTAGACTACTCATGGTTGTCAGGTGGATGGAATGAAGGTTCAAGTGATACCGTTGATGCAAAAGGACCATTTAGGGATGATGATTGACTAGGAGTTGTGCTTGGACTGGGAAATGAAAGCTAGTCAATGGTGACAATCTTGCCTTCACGCGGGAAACACATCACTCGGAAGAGTGTTGAAACAATAGCTCCCATGTTATAAACATAGTCACACCCAAGAAGTAAATTGTAATCTAACGATCTTGGGGTTACCATCACATTCAGATGAATGGTCTTTCCTCCAAAAGTGACAAGTAACTTAGGAAGGATCCTTAATAGTCAACTGGTTCCTTTGTTAAAGCCTAACAGATTCTGGGTAACAGGAATAAGCGTTGGTGAACCAAGTGCTTTCCAAGCAGTTGAGACAATGATACTCACTGATTCACCCTCATCTATAAGAGTTCCAGACACGATCATTTTACAAACTTGTACTCTGATCTGGAAAGGTACATAAGAAGGAAGGCACGATCTTGCCAGTCGATTCCGATCAAAGGAAGTGACTAGACTACTTGGAGGGGGTGCCGAAAAATGGGAGAATTGACCCCTTGAGTTACGAGAACTGGATGGTTTTCCTCCTGTCTTGATGGAACAGTCGGATTGCCCCCAAGTTCATTAGAATCTGAAGTAACGAAAAGAACTTGAACACTACCCTTTTCACTCTCTTCAAGAAAGGTATGATTATTTGAAGGTTAAATTGGGTCAACTGCTACCTCGACCTGTTGACTTTGGTCGGGTATAGGTTCATAAGATTCACTTTCAGAGAGAGTGGTTTCGACCGACAGTTGATTTTGATCCTCACTATCAAAATGGTCGGAACTTTTCTTAAACTCAGATGATGTAGAAGAGATCATTTGACAGGTTTCCACTGTGGCCACTTCCGCAAAACCAAATGGAGGCGGGAGGGCAAAAGTACCCATTAAGGAAGGGTCTTTTAGGAGACCTACTCCAACATCTTGAAGCAATTGTGAACTTCCATGGATTAATGTAATTCTTCCAGTAGCTTGTGAACCATTAGCAAAAAATGCTAGTTAGTCAACGATTATGATTCCACCTTGGAAGGGAAATGCAATCTTTCTAAAATATGTGGACACAATGGCAGCCATATCATAAATCCAGGGCCTTCATAGTAAAATATTGTAATCAAGGTTTCCATCAATGACCTCGACTTCAATTTCTACTGCCTTGCCCCCTAGTTCAACTTGCAAGTTACTTAAAATCCCATATGGAGTGTACATTCTTCTATCGAACGCTTTTAATGTTGTTGGTGATCATGACAAGGGCGGTGAACCAAGAGTTTTCCAGCAACTCATTGACATAATACAGGTAGATGCCCCCTCATTAATGATGGTTCGATGAACATTTTTATTAAGGACTTTTACCTATATAAGGAAAGCAAGTTGGGCTGGTAACTGAGGTGTCTATCCTTTATGATTAAAGGTGACAAGATTGGAATCCGGTGGATCAATCCCACCTATTGCTGATAACAAAGCCTGCTTTTGGGAGGGACAATTTTGCAATACCTCAAGTGTCGACATAGCGGATGGCGATTGAGCCAGATCCTCTACTATATTATAATTTTGAGCAGCTCGAGCATGAGGATTAAATGTCAATTTATGTATGACTCCCTTTGGTGGCTTTATAGTTAATTCAGGAATAATGGGTGGAATAACTTCTGGCCAAGTCATTGTCAAACCACCAGGTTTATCTGTAGCCTGGTTATTCGACGATGATGGATTCCCATAATATTTATTTCTTGTCGATATCAAAGCATCATTTTTCTTGTTTGAGATGGATAACATAAGCACTTGGGATGTGGAAGCATGATCGATAGCAACCAGATTAGTTTTTGGGTTTGGAAACGGATCAGTCAACACAGCTGAGGTATTCGAAGCTTTCAAAAGTTTTGAAATCTCAGATTGATGTGGACAATCTCTCATATAATGCTCCTCGTTACATATCAAACATGGAAAACGAGGAGGTTTCTTTGGCCCAGTAGGGTTCTCAGATGATTTTTCAGGAGTTGAATTCTCTTGTTTCTTCTTATTATTTTTCCCTTTCTTCTTGCCTCCTGGTTGCTTTGGATTTTTGCCCTTGTTAGATGACATGGCATTAATCTCCGAGGCAAGAGGTTTGTCATTTTTATTTTGACTTGAAATAGCAAGAGCTTTACCAGATGGACCCCTTGCGGTTTGTGTGCTTGAGGCACCGATCACACCGTCACCGGCATGAGAGTCCCTATTTGATTTAGGAGAAGGTGGAATGGAAAGTTCTGGTCTAGGAGCGGTAGGAATTTTGTCATAGAGTGTGCCAAACTGAGTGTAGATCAAGTCTAAATATTGGGCACAAGCAATGACTTTCTCTTCAGTGACAACTCCTCCTTTCGCCACGTCCTCAGTGATAGATGGCAATAAGGATTTAATAAACCTCTTAGCTAATAGCTTATCAGGAACATACGTCTTTACCATTCGACTACGACGCCGCCACTCATGAATATGATCAGATATGTAAGTGGCTATGGTCTGTTTAAAGTTGGTAAGGAGTTTTGTTCCCGTTTCGTACCTGATGGGTAATTGAAAGTGGGTTAGAAAATTAGTGGCAAGGATGCTAAAGTTATCAAACGAATCTCTAGGCAATTCAATATACCATTTCACTGCTGGACCAATGAGCGTTCTCTGAAAAAATGAAGCCTAATCGAATCATCATTCAGGGTGTTAGATGACCACCACAAATGAAAAGTAATTACATGATTCAATGGATCCTCACCCGGATTTCCATTGAATTAGGGATATTAGAGGGAAGTTTATGAGGAATCGTTGGCCACCAAGGGGCGTATGCAATTGGATCATTCGTCAGCCAGTTCAAATCTGGTAATTCTAGAGTTGCTACGAAAGGCAACTGTTGATTCAGGTCAGGTGGAGCATACCCAGGATAAGATAGAATCGCCTGAGCAGTAGGTCTTTGCATACCAGCATAATGTATCTGATGTTGGTAACTTTAATAAGGTTGTTGGACATAACCAGTATAGTGTGGTTGTTGATAACCGTTTTGAAAATGTGGTTGTCCATTACCTACAAAGCCTTGTTGCTCAGGTCCTCGGTAGGCTTGATATTGACCAAATCCAGTTTGAGCTTGTAAACCAAGCCCAAACTGAGGTTGGGTTTGCTGGAATTATGGTTGTTGGTATTGTACCAGCCATGGTTGTTGGACCATTTGTTGTTGCCCAATACTGGATGATTGACCAAGATGCGGATTGACAATACCCATTTGTGCCTGAGTCGTTCGAGATAAGGAAGCACTAACTTGAGGTTGCGATTGAGTCGTAGAGACAAGTGGTTGTTGTATCGCAACCTAAGAAACTTGAGGTTGAGACACAACAGGCTGTGCTTGTGCTTGAAACACAGTCATAATAGTAGGTGTAGTGGGAATATTTGACACAGGTTGGATTGGTTGCGTTGTATATAAAACCCTTGGTTGTTGTGGCAGTATTGATACCCAACCGCTGGATGTAATTCCAGTTTGACCTAAATTTGGTTGGAAACTCTCATATGGTTGTTCCCCAGGAGGGAACAATGAAAAGGCATATTGTCCTCCATATGGCGGCAATCCAGTGTTTAAAGGATATATCGGTCTTTGAAGACTGGTCTGCCCAAATTGATACTGGCATGCAAGATCAAATTGTTGATTTTCAACATAAGAAATACCAGATGGGACTCCAGATGAATAAATAGGAGCAGACCATGTTGTTGAATCAGCCCCTGAGTGGACTCCAGCTAGTGATTGATAACTAGCCAGAACAGATGGTATACCAGCAAACATTGTAGGAATGGCAGCAGGAAGTTCTATTATAGCTGCATCAGATGACACATTCCCAGATGTTGATGGTTGCTCAGAAATGTTTAATCTATCCCAAGATTTCCTAGCGATTCGACAGGAACTTGCGATGAAGGAGGATTAAAAGAACCAAACTCAGGAGTAGAAGCATATAAATGAATCCCAGTTCCAAAATGTAACGGGGTCCTAGATGGGGGATCCTCTACTATCTCCTCTATAGTAATCAGGCTAGGTGGAAGAGGTAGACCGTCAGGTCCGTAAAAGATTTCTGGAGCTGAAGAAGGTATAGCTTCTGCAGTGACAGATACTGGAGGGGCGACACCTGCTGAATTCTGAAACTCAACTTCTAGATGTTCAGGTAAGTGAACTTCAGTCTCAAAGGGAGGTTCTTGAAAAACTACTGGTTTGAATGTAGCCTCAGTTTGAACTGAGATGAGTTCTAAATCAACTCTAGATGGAGTTGTTTCAAGTATAGAAGTGTCTACTATTACACTAGGATCAGTTCTAATGTCCTCTTGTAACTATGGAACTTCTTCTCTTAAGGCAGATGTACTAGAAATAATCGGAGTAACTGTAGTCTCTGACGATGTTGAAACAAAAGTTTCAAATAAACCAGATGAATTGGACTCAGTTAAACGAGATCGCTTTGTTCGGATTGGCTTCGCTTTCGGAGTCAAAGATGGTTGACTCGCTAATCTCCGCGAACGACGAGGTTTTGATTGACTTTCTTCCACGATTGCAGATTACTTGATCAACTCAAAATTAAGGGGGAAAATGATGTTATTCCGAATTCAATTAATTTTAATGACGCTTTGACACAACTTTTCTTTTCCATTTTTTAAGAGTCGAGAAAAAGCTAAAGATGACTCTAGTCTCCTTCGATTTTTAATGAGCCTGAAAGGACAAGTGCTCAGATGGACCTTTTCTTTTAAAGAGTCAAAAAGGAACAAAAGTGACTACTCTGGAAAATATAGATAGAGGGATTACCAAACCAATCGCAAAACTGCAATATACACCTTGGTGATGAATTAAAGAGAAATTACCAAGGACATATGTACGGAAGTCAATCTTCCTGAATGTTGCGCTCAGTGCATTGTGATTAATAAGGCGGAAGACTCAGCTTCCTATGGATAAAGGATATAAGCCTATTGCGGTCTCCCAATATATACGCGACGGTATGGGAAGCACAAGTCTGTGCTAGTACTTGTCATATCAAGGAGGAGGAATCATCCAACCTTCAATGAAAACGATAGCCACTAGTTTTAATGACATCAAAACATGTCTCTAGCCTAGACCTCTAGATGTGTTGTGTTAAGTTCCAAAGCGTTGTTAGGTTCATTGAAATTTATTTTAGAGTTGATCTTGTTTAGATTTTGCCTTTCAATGGTTCACTGCATGATGATGATTTGAAATTCCTAGAATGCAATCTACAATGATAAACAATCTTTGTTTATTTTGAGCAATGAAAATTCTGGCTATTAGGGAAAGAAGATTACAATTCTTTCAAACAAAGAGCAAAGAGCACACACTAGTGCATTTTCCTAAATCATTTTTTGCTCACAAAACTTAAAATGCTAAACGCAAATGCATGTATTTGTTTTCGTTCCCCTTAATGTGAAAATTTCCAAAAAGGAAAACTAAATGCAGCAAAGATCTAAAAAGTTTCTTTCAAAATGACATTTTTGACAATTCCTTCTTCAAAAGAGAAAGGAAGACTAAATGACAATTTTCAATTTTGAAAAAAAAATGCTTTTGACACTTCAAATATAAACAAATCAAACTAGATACATGATGAAAAGTTCAATCGACTATCCTCAGAAGGAAGAATCCACGACACTTCTCTTTTCGACATAAAACGAAAATTACGACACTTTTTGTACCAAAGCGACAGATCGATTTAAGCAAATTTTCGACAAGGATTGTAAATGATGAAAAAATACACAAAAAACATTCACTAATCCAAATCTAATGGAGGTTGATCTATGTGATGCAAGTAGGCTTCAGTAAGGAGGCGTTGTTCATAAGCAGCAAAACAACTAAACAAAACTGAAAACAAGGTCAAAAACCCCCAATTTCTAGAATGGAAACAAGGTTCAGTTAGTCATTGCACTTGGGCTTCATAGAAACAGGGATGATTCGCACTTACTACACTCGGGAAGTGTGATGCATACTGGGTTACAGTGGAAGACAGTGCGATGGTCCAAGGAGTGCAACTGAAGTGGGTTTTGGCTCAAATGTGCAGTTGTTTTCAATGAGTTAAGCTGAGCTTTGATGGACAGTAAAGAGCAGAGTATAGAGGAATGTCTTGAGAGGTTACTGAGCTAGCAAAAGGGCATCTAGATGTGCTTGTAAGTCAAATGTTTAATTCATAAACTAAACCAGAGATTGACTGGAGCAGCATTCATCTACTATGCAATTGCAGAGCAAGAGCAGTTCGAAGGCTACCTAGCTAACTTCAGGCTATGTCTATAGTTTATAAAACAAACAATAACATCAAACAAAAATCTATTCGTTCCCCAACGAAGTGACCAATTTGTTTATGGGAAAATTAGTGTCTTGTCGAACGACTAGCCCTCTAGGTTTGGCAGCTACCCTAGAAACAACAGTTTAAAGCAATTCAACGATTTCTTCTATGTGTAACAGATAAGAGAAAGACAATGGAATCAACCTAGAACTTCTGCTTAATCCCTTGCTTGATCTCTCTCCCCCTTGACAGAGCTCGCAACTCCTCTCCGTACTTAACCCGCTTGGAGAGTACCTGCACAAGTACAGCAACAAAGAACCGTCAAAGCATCTTGATCTATTACAACATAAACATTACAGAATCAGATGTATAATGAACAAATGATAGCATTCACAAATGATAACATTCACAATTGCACAATCATATGGAAGAAAACTTGAAGAACTTTATTAATAGAAGGGAGAATTACAACCCAGTTGTCTGATCTAGCATCATCCTTCCAGCTTCAATCCCTCTTCACCTCATGAAATAGCAACATCACACCAATAATACAATACTCTTTCCTCAATTACAAACTATCAGCACTTCCTTGCAATTCACAATATTCCAGCCTCTAGATCTCTTAGATGAGGGATCCATTTATAGATGTGTGCAAGGGTGGGAGTCATCTCTAGGGTTTGATTAGTGTCATTCCACTTGTTACATTTGGTTCCACAAGAGAGGGGATAATTGAAGTTTAGATCCCTTACTCATCCTTGGGCGAATTCAGAGAGGCAAGTAGCACAGGAAAAGTTTCTAGAAGATTGCATGATCAACCACCTAGCAAACTGTCTCGGACATTTGTCCATCCTCGCCCATCACACCCTATAGAAGGCCCAAATAGTATGCATCGTACCCTGGCAGTGTAACACTCAGTATGCATCGCACTTTGCTAGTGGAGCAGTCAGTATGGTTCAGTTTAGGCCATTTCTAGATGGTTTCTCAGGTGGACATTTTGGGGAATGATGTAATCAGATGACTGTGTTCTTTTAGGGTATGAAACAACTCTTTTAGGGGTTGATGAGCCTTAGTTTATTGACATATAAGCTTGGGGTTGAAGTGCCCAAATATGTCTATAACAATTACCCCCTCTGGTCCAAGGGCCAACTTGTGACCTAAAATGGGGAGATCTTATTGATCTCCATTAAGTGCCTTGGCATTGACCCTTAATGGGGTTAATACGGGGAACACACTTTCCCAATTGTAATTCACATTGTTTAGCTTCATTAATCTTTTTTGGGGTCACTCTTCCTTCAAGTGCCCCTTTTCTTACACATTTTTCTCTGATCTGTCTTCCATTTTGATAGTCATGTTAAGGGTGCCCCCTTTTGACTTTATTTTGTTTCCTTAGACATGTGCTAGGAGGTTAGGCCACAAGCCTTAAATGAGACAATCCATGCATACTTTTTTTGAAACATTGTACTTCAATTTATTAAAGATCTCCTTTATGTCATGAATCATATCATTGAAAGGTTTCTCCCCCCATATGTCTAGTGTCTTTGTATGTGATCCTTTGAATCACTAGGTCAATTTCCTTCACTATGATCGAGTTGACTTACCGAGCTAGTTAAGCAGTTAAATAAGTTGTAAGTAACAAGAGTCTAATATAAATATAGATATATCTTATAAAAGTATAAGAATAATCATTGTGGACTAATACAAGAGGTAATTTTATTGATCTACCATTCCTTTTGTTCTCTCTCTTTACTCTCTCTTATATATGTGATTGCATGTCTATATTTACTTAATATCTTGTTGGCATAAGGATATATTGGTAACCAATGCCTATTTTTCACTAGACTACAATATATAGATTACTACTTCATTTATTAGTTTGACAACTACAATTGAGATGATTGTCTTCCTTTTTGTTGTACCCCAATTTTACCCTCTTAAAACTTTCCCATATCTACAAATTCCATTCCACATGAACCTTACCCTATAATTGTTAATCTTACTCAGATTCTTAAAACTTGTTTTCCTCATTTTTATCCACTCCTTTATAATTAATACCGACTTTGATTATTCAAATCAAAAATCATAATCACACCCCCTTGAAAATATATAACATAATAAAAACATAAAAATTGATCACATTTAAATCACAACATATAATTCTAAAAAATATACATAATAAAAATATAAATATAATCCAATTATATTTAAAATCATATATATATGATTAATATAATCAATATTTTAATTTCCAACGTGATTATCCTCCATCGATCGCATCAGTCCTACGACACATGATATATCGAGACTCAACTCAATGTTAACGCAGTAGTCTATAACGCGACTTTTTGAAAGTCTTTCCGGCGGATTCTTCCGATCAAAATCCGGCAGCAATTCATTGGAATCCCAAGTTTGATAGCTAGTTTCTGCACAATCAATGGCTCCCAAGGGTTTTTCATGGCGTTGAATCCAAATATGCAGTTAAAAAACCATTTTAACTACTAAAAATCAAGATTTAACCTCATTTCTTCCGCCGGATTCCGTCACCAGAATCTCCAAAAAGTCGCATTATAGACAACTCCAATGTTAACCTTCTAACACCTCTCATTCCACATTTAACATTTAATAATAGTCAATTATCATTTAATAATAGTCAATTCAAAAAATATTATATCCTTATAGCTCAAATGTTATTCATAGGTTTTGTTTGCAAATGTTATATCTTTGTGTCAGCTCATCTTTTCTATTAAATGTCTTTGTCTCAGCATCACATTTCCCTATGTACATTTCATATATTCCTTATTTTATTGGTCTTTTGCATCAATATTGTGGTGGAGAATGTTAGCCTACGTTACATGCACTCACGTGGATAATTAAAAATGTGCAATTACTTTTTGAATTTCAGATTTATCGAGTGTTGAGAGGGATAAAATTTATTTTCATTTTAAAAAAAGTTACATTTTAATAGATTTGATTTTTTTCAATGTTTGGTAGATTCGGAGTTAGTATAAATATTTATATTTATAATTATTAATTATTTTATTTTATAGTTTGACCAAATCAAAATGTTAAACAATACATTGCCATTACAACATCTCTACTACACTGAGATAGAAAATCTCTTTAGATGTAAAAATTAAAACAAACAAATGAAAATTTAGAAAAAAAGAAATTGAAAAAAATATTGATGTAATATATATACCTCTGAATTATATATAAATTGATGTAATATATTTACCTCTGAATTATATATAAATTGATGTAATATTGATACCATTTATTACCTCAAGTCATAGTGAATATTATCCACTTGTTATAACTTTCATATTTGTACTGCTTGATTTGATAATGATGCGGGATCATAATAGATGGATTGAGAGTGTTGTAGGTAGAATATGAGCATTTCTATTTATGATATTGTAATCACTTGTTTACTTTACTTTTGTGGTTTCTCTTTTTCTTTGTGTTTAAATAGTGGAGATGATTTTTTTTTTTTTAAGAATTGTCCTGGGGGGTCAACTCAAATGGTTAATTTGAAGTTTGTGAAATCGTGGAAACAAGGCAACCCATGTTAAAATCCCCCCTAAATGACTTGATTTGTAGCAAGGGGGATAGGTTGTAAACCCCGAGAGGTTTACTAGTAGTTACGTGTGAAGTGGGTTGCTAGGTTCCTCTCAAATATAAGAAGTAGGTGCATAATTTTTTTTTAATGTAGTTTATTTGGTAAGTTCGTGATATGTAAAGTAATATGAGTGATGAAATTTTTATGTTCAATCCATTAATGTAAACATACCAATGATATCAGTTAAGAAACAAGACTGCACAAACCTTGCAGGATGGAGGATGACCTTGGCTAGTGCCACTAAAGATGCTTTGCATAACATCTTCCACTGAGACAAGCATAATCAAAATCTTTAGATTCTTCTAGCCATATATTAGAGTAACAATGATTCAAGACAGGATGTCCACATCTTTGAATATAATTAAGTTTTACACCTACCATAAACCATAAACAAGAATGCCTAAAAATGTTGTAAATTGTTTAACTGGTTTCTCAACTAACTAGTCCCTCATACATTCAACCAAATAATATTTCAACCAAGGCATCTTTTGCTTAAACTCTAAACTCAACTTTGATAATCTCTTTTTATTATTAACTTTCATATTTTTTTTTAAATATACTTTAAAAATATCAAATTTTTTATTATTATAACTTTTATAAAAAATTAAAAACAATTTAGATTATTATAACTTTCATATTTCTTTTAAATTTTATAAGGATTTACTATGAAAATTAGAATAAGTTGGATGTTGTCATTTTTCTTTAGTTATATATGAGATGAAATATAATCACTTTCTTACCTTATTAGTCTCTTCCAAAGCATGACTCTGATTTCTCTGATGATCATTATTAGTTTAGTATTGATCAATACAACTTATAATGTTTAACTTTGAAAAAAAAAAATTGTTTTTCAATATTATTGCAAAAAATATTTTTCAAACATTTGATTGGACCATAAAATTGAAGGTCTTATTGTAGCCTTTGTTACATGTGGATAACTGCCTCAGATTTTTTTTTCCATAATCTTTGGATGCAGTGGCAATATTTATGCCATAAACTCTATATATTTGTGGAGTGATTTTTCATTGTTAAAATCTTTGAAAATGTAAGAATGTATTTGAATAAAAAATGGATAGGAACAAGATGTAAATAAATATACTTGCCAAAAACTATTGCACACCATTATTTATGTAACACCCATATCCCACATCTACCCAATAAACCAGCCAACCAAGGTAAATATGCGACAAGAGGCCAATATAATGGGATTCAACATCCTAGGTGACCTTAAGGAAGTGGAATCAATAGAAACACGCCACACAGACCTTCCACATCAACAACAAAACTCCCAGGAGCCATCCTAACCACTCAGGTAACCAGCCACTGTGACCAACTAAAGTTTTAAATCATTAAACCCCCGGACGCTCCTTTGATATGGACAAGCATTCGTCCAGGAGGCTCCAAACACTCCCACAGCATGGATATGCATTCATCTAGGGACTTTTCTCCTCATACCTGTGTCTGCAACTCCAAGATTTGTGCCATTTTTTCAGGCTCAGAGCCCAAGTCACTAGCCAAAACTCAATGACACTTTCAGAAATGAATTTACACAACATAGCAATGATGCATTTGCAAAAGCAATGCCAAGGTCTAGACTGGACCCCTATTAGCCATGACAAGCATTTCGTCAAACATGTCACACATATGTAATCTACAGGTATAAACAACATAGTTGAGCATAGGGGTCTCATACTTATCTGAGAATCGCTAATAATAATTGCTCCCTTATATCATTAGTTGCATTATCATCTATTAGGTCATAGATACATTGTCCATTCATTTACAAATGAAAACATGAGGAGATCCATACATCATAATTGTCATAATACATGCTTATAACTAGAATAATAACAACAGAAATATAAAGGATACATCACCCATAGAATCCACATATGAACCAGTACATTTACACATAAGGTGTCAAGGAAATAGCCTCTTATTAATGAATGCAAAAGCTAACCCAGGATGGGACTACCACATTCCACTTGACCATAGAATGGCTGAGCCATTTCTCTCTTTATTCATTCACCCCTATGCCATATTCCAAGCATGAATGTGTGACTCAAACCAAAAGAACCAACCAGGGCATCCCGAGGCTAAACCACCTCACCCTCATCAATAAAAACCAAGTTTTACCATAATCCATCCCGAATCACTAGGTCAAACAACAAACATGTAATAACAGGATTCACCATGATCTCCACCAGATCACTAGACCAAAACAAGCATGGATGTCACATATTTCTCCACCAACACCATGAGGATTTTTCATGTCTCCTAGTCTCTTACGCTTTACCGCAATCTACACCGGATCACTAGGCCCTAAACCGAGACCCACTTTCCAGGCTTTACCGCATATCCCATCCCGGGATTACCAGGCCTCATGGGGAGCACTCACCTCTAGGCTTTACCATATATCCCGCCATTCACCATTCGAGGATTCTTAGGCCCACCGAGGCAAAACAAAATATGGTTTTATCATAACACATAGTCTGGTTCATGGGTTACTAGGCCATGTGTTCTATTATTCAAAGATCCACCTCACTCGGCTTTGAATCCATGCAGCAATCTTGTTCAATCAAAACATGAGAACCCCATCAATCATGGCTATCCAGAAACGGCAATTCTAGGCTGAAAAATTGTTACACCTCGCAAAACCCATGCCATAACAACAAAGAACAACATGAAACAACATGCATGCCAAATACAGTAGGGAAAACACACATGCAAATCGATACCTACAAAGAATCATGTTTTAGTTTCTTGATCATGCTCTTCCTTGCTTGCTCCTTCCTTCCTCTTTCCTTCTTTTCCTTTCTTGATCGAATTCCAAAGTGCTCCAAGCAAACTCTAAGTGTCCAAGAGTGAGAGAGAGAGAGAGAATAATGGGAGAGCTCCAAAACTGAACTGACAAAAGGTACCAACTAATCCTCATAAGCCTTTTTATCAATTAGCTCTCTATAGCTCCAAAACTAAACTGACAAAAGTTACCAACTAATCCTCATAAGCCTTTTTATCAATTAGGTCTCCATTTTCTTCACTTTCCATTATTTTCCTTCATTTTCCTCCTCACGTGCAACCTGTAACTTTTCACCTTCCTTTTCTCCTAATTTCCTTTATTTTCATAAATAAATGTGCCAAAACTACCATTTTGCCTTTCCAAAGCCTTAGCCATTGCCTTTGCCAATTTCCTTAGCCACAGTGAACCAATGAGCACCTAGATTAGGATGTCTTGCCCAACATTCAGCTTGGAATAAGTGTCCCATCAACTGTGGTTATTATTTTTTCCTTTATTAACTTTTATTACATGGAATTTTCACCAAGGTTGTTATAGAATCCTCTCCCTTAGGGGACACCATCCCCAATGTTCAACCACACCTATACTTCAACAAATAGTTGAAAGAAAACATACTCCTCATGGAGTTTTATAACATAGCTCGAGGCAGTATTTACAATGGTCACCCTATTGAGAAGAAACCCAACCTGACAACATAACATCATAATAACATGACACCCATACCGCTTATTGGATATTTATAACTTAGCTCATGGCGTATTTACAACCACAGGCATGTGTACATATATCAAAACATCACACCAAAACATATGCCAAAACATATACCAAACATCATACCAAAATATCTAGCCTCAACCGGTAAACAATGAAGGATACATAGCCCGCATCTGATCTGTCATCTTCCATGTGGATTCATTGGGCCCAAAGTACTTCCACTACACTTTAACCTGCTCAATTTCTCAGTTCCAGAGCATGAGCACCTTTCTCTGCAATATACATTGAGGTTCCAACTAGAATTCTCCATCTGGCTCCACCTGTAATATAGACCAGTCAATCAAATGATCAACATATTTAGCATACTTCTTAAGAAATGACACATGGAAAACATCATGGACTTTCACTATTAGAGGCAGTGTCAGTCGATAGGCTACTAATCTGATCCTCTCAATAATCATGAAAGGTCCACAAAAATGTGGTGCTCACTTGGCACATGATCCAATCCATAAGGAGATCTTCTTCGATTTGATGGGCAAGTACACTTGTTCCCCAACCTATAACTCCTTGAATAACCTATTCTGATCTGCATAGCTCTTCTGCCTATCATGTGCTTCCTTTATATTCTTTTTGATTAACTGCATTTCTTGTTCCATTTATGCCAACATGTCTGGTCCAATCAACACCATGTTAATCAGATCACTCCAACTGATGGGAGTATTGCAACTTCACCCATACAATGACTCAAATGGACTCATCTTCAAAGATTCCTAATACCCATTGTTGTAAGTGAAATCTACCAGTGGAATATCTCTTCCCACTTTCGTTGTTGATGCATCACGTACATCCTCAACATGTCCTCCAATATCATGTTGACCCTCTCAATCTGTCCATCTGTGTGTAGATGATAAGTTGTACTGAAGGCCAACTCTGTGCCAAAACCTGCAAACAACTCCTTCCCAAAATTGGAAGTGAACTTTGCATCCATGTTTGACATAATATTGTTTGGAACACCATGCACTCTACCTTTACCTGGTGACAATCCAAACATCTAGCCACAAACTCTGCTACATCCTCCTTCAGATTTGACCAATAATATAACTTCTTCACTATGGTCAATGACTTTTAATAACCTAGGTGACCTGAATATGCTTTCACATGAAACTCCCTTAAGATCACCTTCTTGAGCTCACTGTTGTCTGGCACATATATCTTGTTCATAAATCTAACCAATCCATTTGTCATGAGACAATAGTCCATATCTTGTGCACTTATACCTGTACCTTTCTTGTACATGTACTTTTACCACTACCTATACCTGTACTCTATTATAACCTGTGCACAATCTCCATATACCTTGCATCTTGTTGACCTTCCTGCAAGATCATATATTGTAGATATATCCCATAAGACTCATAGTTGTTATATGATTTACCTGTATCTTCTTGCTAAGAGCATTTGTGACCTTGTTCTCCTTTCCTTTGATGTATCTGATCTCAAAATCAAAATCACTAATCGTGGCCAACCATCTAGCTTGTCTAACGTTCAGATCAGCTAGTCAAATAAATACCTCAATCCATTGTTATCACTCATAAATACAAACCTTTGCCAAGAAGATAGTGCATCCACATATTCAATGCATGTACGATCATTTCTAGCTCAATATCATGCGTCAGATAGTTATGCTTGTGCTCATTCAGCTTTCGTGACTCATATCACACTACCTGTCCTTCCTGCATAAGGACTCCACCAAGTCCTCTCTTACAAGAATCTGTACATACTACAAACTCTTTGTTCAGATCTGCGATCTTTAACACTGGAGCATGTGTCAACAACTGCTTAACTTGCTCAAACTGGCCGCACACTCCTCTGTGCATTCAAACCTCTTACCTTTCCTCTACATTGTTGTGATAGTATAAGAAATCTGCGAGAAGTTCTTGATGAACCTCCTATAATAACCTGCTAACCCCATGAAATATCTAACCTCATCCACGTTCCTAGAAGTTTCCCACTCCATGATGGCCCTTATCTTTTCTAGATCCACTACTATGCCCTCCTTGGAGGCAACATGTCCCCAAGTAATGTACCTTAGTCTGAAAGTAACTGCACTTGTTGAACTTAGCATACAACTGATGTTCTCTCAAGAACCTCAACACTGTTGCCAAATGCTCGGCATGCTCTTTTTCATTCTTGGAGTATATCAATATGTCATCAATGAATACAATGAAAAAATTATCCAAATAAGGACGCAACACACTATTCATCAAACACATAAATGTAGTTGGAGAATTAGTCAAACCTAATGGAACTACAACAAACACATAATGCCCATACCTGGTTCAGAAAGTTGTCTTGTAAATGTCCTCCTATTTGATGCATCCCTGATGGCATCCTGATCCCAAATCAATCTTCGAGAACATTGTTGCTCCCTTCAGCTGATCAAGGGAGTCATTAATCCTCCACAATGGATACATGTTCTTAATTGTCACTTTGTTCAACTTCCTGTAGTCAATACATAGTCTGAGAGTACCATCCTTCTTCTTCAGAAACAATATTGGTGCACCCCAAGGTGATACACTTGGCCTAATGTATCCCTCATCTAACATCTCTTTCAGCTGCAACTTTAACTCTAACAGCTCAAGTGTGCTCATCTTGTATGGTGCTTTTGATGTTGGAGCTGCCCCTTGAACTAACTCAATAGATAAGTCTACTTCCCTGCGAGGTGGAAACTCTAAAATCTCTACAGGAAACACATCCTCAAAACAGCTATAGAACTAGGTACCTGCTCAAAATATCTGCATCCTCAACTTCCTTACCTTTGTCACTAGAGATATACACTGCAAATAACACACACCCTTTTCTGCAATTGCACTTTTCCTGCATAGTTGTCACCATCCTAACTGATGTGGCTTTCTTCTTTCCCTATAAGAATCTTTGTTCCCCATTTTCATCCAACCACTCGATGGCTTTATCATAACAATCCACCTTGGTCCTATGAAGGTACAACCAATCCATTCCCAACAACATATTGTATGATCATAATGGTAATACATTCAAATGTGTTGTATTAGGTATACCATTCAAACCAAATGCACAAGATCTTACCTAATGATGAAATTTCTTCTTTGTACCTATAGCCAACTGCACTAACCAAGATTATGCATGCACTTCTTTACTCAAACCACACTTATCCACCAAGTCACAAATAACATAATTATAATTAGAGCCAGGGTCAGTCAAAATAGAAACAACTTCATCACAAAACTTACCGTCCATCTCAATGATAGATGCATGATGGTCTGCATGTCTGCTATCTAGTGCTAAATAAATACGAGGAACGCTCTGACCAACATCCCCAATAGTCTACGCCTCTTGTGCACTATATATCTGAGGTGTACCACCCTAATTATTTTGACAACCTATCTTAAGGTGTTCCTTACTGCATGTCCAACACTCCAACCATTCAGCACCATCACCTCTATGTTGTTGTTGTGACCCATGTCGAACACTCCAACCGTCCAGGACCATCACCTTTATGTTGTTTTTGTGACCCTTGTCCTTGTCTAGCTGCATTTAACTTCTTTTGTGGTGCCACATTTTCTTTCTCTTCTGCATTCTGAGGCCTTGTTATGTTCGGTTGTCATTTACCTTTACCTTTATCTTTCCCTTTCCATCCTTGCTAAGATTCATTCTTACATTTCAACTGCTCATAAAAATGCTTCAATTTCCCAATAACTTCCTCAAGTGACAGAGGCTCTTCATAGTCAATCTAATCTTTAAATGCTAATGGAAAACCAGTGACAAATCAGTGAACTTTATCCTTCTCATCTTCAAGATACAGTACGTACCTTAATAGATCTAGGAACTTGGTCACGTACTCTTCATCTTTCATCGATCCCATCTTTAGCTCATAGAATTCTTTGGCCTTACTATCGTATTACCTTTCTAAGAAGTACTTCTTCCTAAAAAGCCTCTTGAACTCATGCCAACTCAAGTCCTCTATAATGATGTCTCTAACCCACTTCACATCTTCCCACAAAATATTTGTGTTACCTATCAGGTTGAAGATAGCTACTCTGGCCTTCATATTATTTGTGTAATTATGAAACACAAAGAACTTCTTCATCCCAAGTATCCAAGCCTCTGCATCTTCCAGCTTCTTCAAGTCTCCATCAAAAGTAGGTGGATTTTCTCTCTTAAATTCATCTGGCAAGTATCCCCTATCACTCCTCCTATAATGATGATAACGATGATGATCATAATGTCTATCAGAACCAGAAATAGAGTAGTACATGTGTCCATCACCTCTCCTATCCGGAGTATCTAACAATCTGCCATCTCTAACCGTCACATCTCTATCCAAGCTATGACCACCGTGAGACCTACTTCCATATGCCCCATTAGTTTTTTCCTCTTTCCCATGTTGATCCAAAGTGGCCCCAGTCACTACAATTCTGACAAACTCTAAAGGAGTATTGCATTGACCTTTGATTGTTTCTCTTGTGCCTACACGATTTTGTCATTGTCCACCTTAAAACTCCTTATTTCCTCTTTCAAGCTTCTCAATGTGTCTGCAAAGTCAGAAGAGTGCCCAACACCACACTACTCATCTGATTCATAGGGAGAATCTTTGTATTCTACCATCTTGCTAGTCATTTGTGATATCTTTCCTGCAAAGCTTACTATGTCAGCTAAACCAAATCATAATGAACCAATGTACCTTAGCATAGTTGAGGGAGGACACCTCGCCTGCGGGATCAAAAAATTGGCGTAATACATGTATAACATAATCGTGACAGCATATACACACACACACACACACACACATAAGCATACAGCCATCATTCTAGCTAGATTCCAATCATCAATGCATGACCATATCAACTACACATACCATCATAACAACAACCATACCAATGTACACTGACAATACACATGCATATGAAACAAGCATATAGACCACAGTATGATTAACACATGTGAAACTAACATGAATTCATAACCAACACACATTGCCCATCTAATCCGAGGGGTAAACCATGCTCTAATACCACTCTATGGTATCAGATATCACACAATGAGAATAGAAACCAGAAACCACCCAAAGAGAATGGAACCGGCTCTGATACCACTCTGTAACACCCTTATCCCACATCTACCCAAGTAACCAACCAACCGAGGTAAATATGGGGCAAGAGGCCACTATAATGGGATTCAACCTCCTAGGTGACCTTAAGGAAGTGGAATTGACAGAAACACACCACACAAACCTTCCACATCAATAACAAAACTCCTAGGAGCCATCCCAACCACTCAGGTAACCAGCCCCTGAGACCAATTGAAGTTTTATACCATTAAACCCCTGGATGCTCCCTTGAAATGGACAAGCATGCGTCCAGGAGGCTCTAGACGCTCCCACAACATGGGTATGCATGTGTATGGGTACTTTTCTCCTCAAACCTATGCCTGTGACTCCGATATTTGTGCCATTTTTCAGGCCTAGATTCGAGGTCACTGCCTAGAACTCAACCACACTTTCGGAAATGAATTTACACAACATAACAATGATGCATTTGCAGAGACAATGACAAGTTCTAGATTGGACCCTACAAGCCATGACAAGCATTTCGTCAAACATGTCACACATATGTAATCTATAGGTCTAAACAACAAAGTTTAGCATAGGGGTCTCATACTTATTTGAGAATTGCTAAGAAGCATTTTTCCCTTATATCATTAGCTACATTATCATCTATTAGGTCATATATACGTTGTTCATTCATTTACAAGTCAAAACATGAGGAGATCCATACATCATCATTGTCATAATACATGCTTATAACCAACATAATAACAATAGAAATACCAAGGATACATCAGCCATAGAATCCACATATAAACCAGTACATTTACACATAAGGTGTCATGGAAAGAACATTTTATTAATGAATGCAAAAGCCAACTGGGGATGGGACTGCCATGTTCTACCCAACCATAGAATGGTTGAGACAATTCTCTATTCATCTATTCACCCCTCTTCCATATTCCAAGCATGAATGTGGGACTCAAACCAAAAGAACCAACCAGGGCATCTCGAGGCTAAAACACCTCACCCTCATCAATAGAAACCATACTTTACTATAATCCATCCCAGATCACTAGGCCAAACAATAAACATGTAATAACAGCCTTCACTATGATCTCCACCATATCACTGGGCCAAAACAAGCATGGATGCCACTGGATTTCTCCACCTACACCATGAGGAATTTTCCTATCTCCTATTCTCTCAATCTTTACCACAATCCACACCAGATCACTAGGCCCTAAACCAAGACCCACTCTCTAGGCTTTACACCATATCCCATCCCAAGATTACTAGGCCTGATGGAGAGCACCCACCTCTAGGCTTTACCGTATATCTCGCCATTCACCGGTCGAGGATTCATAGGCCCATCGAGGTAACACAAAGTCCAACTTTACCACACACCATATTGTAGTTCAGGAGTTATTAGGCCATGTGTTCTATTATTCAAAGATCCACCTCACTCGGCTTCAAATCCATCCAGAAATCCAACTCAACAAAAACATGAGAACCCCATCACATCATGGTTATCCAGAAATGGCAAGGCTAGGTTGAAAACACTTCCACATCTGGAAAAACCCATCCCATAATAGCAAAGAACCACGTACAACACCATGGATGCCAAATCTAGCAAGGAAAACACACATGCAAATTGATACCTATAGAGAATATTGTTGTAGCTGTTTGATCCTTCTCTTCCTTTCTTTATCCTTCCTTCCTCTTTCCATCTTTTCCTTTCTTGATCCAATGCCAAATTGCTCCAAGAAAACTCTAAGTGTCCAAGAGTGAGGGAGAGAGAGAGAATAATAAGAGAGCTCCAAAACTGAACTGACAAAAGGTACCAATTGATCCTCAAAAGCCTTTTTATCAATTAGGCCTCTATTTTCTTCATTTTCCATATTTTCCTTCATTTTCCTCCTCACATGCAACCTGTGACCTTTCACCTTCCTTTTCTCATAATTTCCTTTATTTTCATAAATAAATGTGCCAAAAATGCCATTTTTCCTTTCTAAAGCCTTAGCCATTGCCTTTGCCAATTTCCTTAGCCATAATAAACTAGTGAACACCCACACTAGGATGTCTTGCCCAACATTCATCTTGGAATAAGTGTCCCATCAACCGTGGTTATTATTTTTTCCTTTATTAACTTTTATTACATGGAATTTTCACCAGGGTTGTTACAATTTATGTGTTGTTTAGCACTTTAATAAGTAGGAGTAAAAATTTAATTGTGAAGACCCACTAGTGGTTGCTACCCACCAAAATTTATACAACTCCTTGCCCCTTACCTGGCAATTATTTTTTCCATTTCATATATCAATTTGAACTTTTTATGAAAGCATAATTTCCACTTAAGATGCAAAGACTAAGTCTCCCTAGTCATTTGATACATTTCCCTCCTTGAAAAGAGAAACTGATTTATTTTTAGCACATTCTACTAGTTGTCCCATAATTGACCTAACTACATGGAATAATTGCAGGTTAGAGTACAGTTGTTATTATCCAATAGGTCGGGAACGTACATGTTTAACATTTCTTTTAAGTTTTGTGTTTGTTGAATAAGAGGTTTTCTTATTGTAGAAGTTGTTGGCATGTCAAAAATTGTTCAAGGGTAGGAGCACATATAGAGAGTGGAACATTAGATTTTATTTTCTTTTGCAATATTATATGAACTACAAATATATAGTTTACATTCACAGTCTTGATATAGAGAGTGGAATATTAGATTTTTTATGAATAATTACAAATATATAGTTTTCATTCACAGACTTGATATTACTTATCTTAAATATGCATCAACTTCTAAGTTATTCGATGATTAAATCTATAATTGCATCGACATAATACACCTAGAATATGGAAGGAGTATGTGAAAGCTTGTAATCCCATTGTCAATGTTGCACACGAGAAACGAGGCATTTTCTTCTATCAAATTTGGCATACAGGAAGGCCTTTTCTATGCAACCATATCATAAAACGGAGGAAAATATAGATCAACGACTTGAAAATTAGCCTCTTCGAGGGAGAAACCTCCTTTACATCACATAAATGAGCAATTCTTGGATGATACAAATCACAAGACCTCCTTGGTATATATAGGAGTCTAAGGGGCACAATATAACTAGAGTCTACATAACAATAATAATGTAAGGGCACAACAATCACAATAGTGGGCTTCTATGGGGCACAACAATAAAAATATCGGGGCTACATGGGCACAATAATAAAAATAAGGGGGCTACACTAACAATAGAAATAAGTCTCTCATTCAAAAAAAGTGTTGGCTTGAGTAGTTCTGGATGCTTCTGTATAAAATGCTCATCCTCCCATGTGGAATCTTCAGCGAGTAAGTTCTTCCACTTAATGAGATACTATGAAATTGATCAATTTTGTAGCTATTGAGTTCTTGTTTTCATGACTACTTCAGGCTCCAATAAAATTTTTCCTTCTTCGTCAATTTCTGGCACTATTGTTTGAACTAGGAGCTTTTCACCGATAACCTTTTTTAAGCATGAAACATGGAAAACTAGATGTACTCGTGAAGATGTAGGCAAATCCAATTTGTATGTTATAGTACCAATCTTTTGGAACACCTTGTAAAGACAATAGTACTTGGGTGCTAATGTATTATCCTTCTTAGCTTGCTTGAGGGACATTTGTTTATATGGTTGTAGCCATAAAATTACCTAGCTTCCTATGTCAAAAATTCTTTCACTGCGATGTTGATATCACTGTTGTTTCATTTTATTTTGCGCCAGAGTGAGGTTATCCCTTAAGAGTTGGAGAGCTTGTTGTTGTTGCTTGATGTGATCTTCCACTTCTTGAACCTTAGAATTTTCTCTTAAGATGATGTGACGAATGGTGGATGATATCCATAAAGTGCCATAAATGGGGTAATTTTTGTTGCAGTACGGAAGGAAGTGTTATACCATCATTAAGCCATAGGTAACCACTTAACCCATTATGCTTGTTTATCAGATACAAAGCAACGAAGATATCCTTCCAAACATTTGTTCACTATCTTAGTTTTCCCATCAGATTGAGGTGATAATGTGATCTATGATCTAATTGAGTATCAAGACAAGAAAATAATTCCATCCAAAAATTTCCAATGAAAATGGGATCTCTGTCACTTATAATCATTTTTGGGTTTTCATGTAGCTAAATTGTTTCCATAAATGCAACAGCAATTCTACTAGCTTTGAAAGGATGAGATAATGCACAAAAGTGTGCATACTTGGTAAGTATCTAAAATACAACCAAGATGACACTCTTTCCTTTAGACTTGGGTAAACCTATGATAAAATCCATTGAGACCTCCTCCCAACGCTAACTTGGAATCGCTAAAGGTTGTAATAGAACCGGGGTCTTAATTGTCTCGGCTTTATGTTTTTTGGAAAATCAAACATTCTACCAAAAACTTATAAATATCATATTTAATTCCATCCCAAAAAAATTCTTCTTGACTATCAATTGGTAGAACTATCAAATTATTTTGACTATCAATTATAGTTCCTGCAAATCAATTATTATGACTATCAATATTATTTTGACTCAAAGGAAACACACAATTTACAACTAATCTAGCATATACATGAAATAAATTATCGATGAAAGAAAATAAAATGTGAACTTAATAATACAAATAAAAATAGTGCCTCGTCCAGGAGTGTGCCAAACAACCGGAGTCAGAATGGCTTGTAGAAAAGATCAGGACAACTGATTAATTCTCAACAGTGAAAACTTTGCATTATATTAGGAAAACGATTAGAGCTGACACTTGTTAACAAGTTTGTCTAATGGATGAAAAGTTACAAAAATATCTTTTTCAAGACACAAGCCCTCTGTCTTTATACTATAGTCGAGGGAGATAAAATAGTAATCTTTTTAATAAAGAGTGATCTTGAGAATATTTATATTCTTAGGATGCTCGTTTTTAGTTACAAAGAGTCTTAATATCGCCCAGACAATAAAATCAAGGGCCTTGTCACTAACATATTTTCTTAAATAAGAAATAGTCTTGCTTGATCTGCCATGGTTAGTTGGAAACGACATCACACTATCCTGATTTTACCACAGACAGCCTAGAAACAATATCAAGTATCAGTTTCTCCTGATATGTTACAAAATCCTTGTTCATAATGAAGATTCAACCACGAATTATTAGTGCTTTTATAATCAAATTAACACATCTAGAAGGAAAAATAATAAGAGTGAACTAATTCCTTCTAAGTCCTATATTATACTAATTAATATATCATAAGTATGAGAAAAAAGACAAGAAAACAACATTAAAACTAAGAATAGGATAAGGAAATCGTGACAATTGTGAGGCCCAACAATGGCTAACCGGGTTTATGAAATGAAAAATATCAACTCAATGAGCAGTCTCCCATTTCATCATCAAATGGGAAAATATAGAGAAAGATTTTGTTGAGCAATGACATGGATTTTCCCTATTATCCTACTCATCGAGCTCTTAAATTTGTTAATGGTTTTCGTGTTGTTACTATAAATGCTATCAGTGCATCTGACTATCATTCATAATTTGACATTTAACAACTGGTTGAGTGAAGTTTTACGAATCAATTTTATTTATTTATTTATTAGTTAATATATTGTATTTATTTTTCCTTGTTAATATTAAATAGTTGTTATATAAATATGTTTGGATTTATAATATTATCAAGGAATTTGTTAGTTGTTATTAGTATTTTTTAATAATGTGTATTGAATAGTATTAATATTTGTTCATTTCAATATGTTATTATGATTTTGATACAATATGTTTTAACTATTTATTGGTACTTTTTGGATATTTTGTTGATAATTAATAATTAATATTACTAATTAATATTATTAATATATACTTTCTTATTAAACAATTATTATTATTATTATTATTATGGTTAAGCTGATATTCATGAGTAGTGATGAATATATATGTGTGTGTTTGTGTCACGGGGGCTTCACTGGGGTAGAAATATCATACCACGCGGGTTCATATTGGGGGATATATATTGAGGAAAAAATCACATAAATATTGTGGGATATATATTGAGGAAAAAATCACATAAATATTGTGGGATATATAAGGGTTAAAGGGTTTTTATATCAGTAGATATAAAAAAAATGTAGCACAAAGTTAATGAAAAATATAAAGGGGTATAAAAAAATGTTAATGAAAAGATGTATACCTACAATATCTAATGAAAGTAGGGGTTTTTTAAATTGGGTTTGTATTGTTAGGGGTTTAAATAATGTGATTTTTAGAGGTATTTTCCAATATTTAGTCAAATTAAGGGTATTGTTTAATATGTCATGAACGCATGTGATATGTTAGAGGTTCATTGAGTGAAGCCCCCGTGGTTTGTGTGTGTTGAGAAACTAAGTGGTAGATAGATTAATGCTTGATTCCTCTTTCTTGATAATTACTTGTGAATGTTAGCAGTATTCTTATTAATTATATGTTCTCTTCATCAAGCAATTATACAAAACTTCAAAGCATGAAAATCACAAAGAGACAAAAAACACCAAAAATTAGGCTCCAAGCCAAGGTAAAACCCCACAAGGAGTAAAACCCAACCAATCCTTCTCTTATAGAATTAGATCAAAATCAGATATCCAAGACCCAGGGCCGAGACCAAAACTACCACAAAGATCTCACGTCAACCCTCCTCCAAGTCTCCTCTAATCAAGTCAAAGTCAACATTGGTCAACCTTCTCGAAATTTGGTTAACTCCTAAAATTTTGGCCCCTAAAATTTCAAGCCTGCGGTAGCACAAAAATTGCCTCAGAAAATCCGCATGTGTGAGCAAAACTAAGGTAGAAACTTGTCTTCTCTCTCTCCTTTGACTTCCTTCTCTCTCCCTTGACTTTGAATGTCCTTTCTTCTTGATTATGCACATAAATGATGATGAGGTGATGAAGAATGAATGAGTCTCCAAGAGTTTGAGTTGACTTGTATATATAGATGTACAAGAGGGTCAAATAGGTGCGACATAGGCCGACTTGGTCTTTGTTTGACTCTATGACTCAAAATAAAAATTATTTTTCTTTTCTTTTAAATGTCCAAATGGGACATGACTCAAATACAATTTTATTTTTACTCATAATAAAATATATGCTTTGACCAAAATAAAATGATAATGAATATGATAAAAATGTCCATGACAAAAATTACATTTTATCATATTATGAAGATCTACACTAGTTACATTTTCAGCACTACATACACACTCATCACTATATACACACACAATTTTATTGCACAATAAGTTTATATATATCTTCAAATCATTAGCATACATTTAAGCATTTTTATATTCAAAATTATCTGGAGGGACTATGTTGCATACAACACTTGTTTTAGTAATTGTACCTTTTCCTTATATCGTGTTTAATAGTTTAAATTTTATTTGCTTGCATCCCCTTTTTTTTCGTTTTTTCAATGATTGAGTCATGAAAGTAGGTGCATAAGCAAAGGTAGTATAGCTAAAAGTTATTTATATAGTTAGTACAAAAGCATTTTTATTACAGTTCAATGACAAGGTGTTCTACAACTTTTTAATCAATTTTGCGGTGGAAAAATTAATAAAATGCAATTTTTTTTATATCTTAGAGATAGGTATAAAGTAAAAATAATGAGATAAAATCTAATCACCTGCTTGCCTTATTTTAGTAATTGTATATTTTTCTTATATCTTATTTAATAGTTTAAATGGTATTTGTTTGGGTCCCATTTTTTTTGTTTTGTCAATGATTGAGTCATGCAAGTAGGTGCATAAGAAAAGGTTCTTTTGTTTTCTTTTTGTAAATTCATGCAAATGATTTCTATTAGAAATAAGAAGTAACACATTGATAGTGTTTCTATACAAGGCCCTTCTTGCCAACTAGATCAGTCTATGACTGAAAATAAAAACTAGAATATAGAATATTCATGTATCCCTCTCATAGACACATATCAATGCTATTCAGTGGTATTCACCGTGAACATAAAAGAATTACAATATATGTGATTGAGATAAAAAAAACTAGTGGCACACTCACTATCGATATCCAACTATATTCACCACTTAATCGTTATTGAATTACATAACTGGTGACTGTATTCAAAAAATCAAGAAACAAGGAAATGCAAAGCAAGTGGTGAAACCCTTGTAGGATAGGTGCCAAAAGTAGTTACACTATCAGAAAAATTGAACCAAAGGTCATTGAGACCTGAAGCGAGAGTCGGGAGTGCAACAAAAACTAAGCCAACCATACCAGTGCCAACGCATCATTTGTAGGAGTAGTTTGTTCTATGGAGACTAGTCGGAGATAAGAATCGAGGAAATTTTCGTTGAATTTGTCTACGGTGAGATACCAACCGCACATGCTACAGTCAAAGGCACAACACTAATAACCGCAGGAGCCTTGTGGTCCTCCACTGAATCAATGTCTGATCCAGAGACTACATATTTCTTCACTCTAGCCAGTATGGTTTCAATATCATCGAGGCTTAAGCGAAGATTGTGGAGCATCCTTTTGATGTCTTCTTGACCTGCAAACAATTTATAATTATCGAATTATTTCCCCTTATAACCATGTGGAGCAAGGTCTTGAGTTATTGGTGCGTAAGCAAAGGTAGTATAGTTAAATTTTATTTATATATTTAGTACAAAATCTTTTTTATTGCAGTTTGATGACAAGGTGTTCTGTAACTTTTTAATCAATTTTGAGGTGGCTAAATTAGTAAAATGCAAATTTTTTATATCTTAGAGATAGGTAAAAAGTAAAATTTTGTTAATTTATTTTGTATAAGTTGAACATTTTTATCTTTAAACATAATATTTCTTTTATTTTGTTTTATTAACATTACTTATTTATGTATTTAGAGATATATCTCTTCTATCATATATTATAAGAACATTTCACTTTTTTCAATATAATGAAATTTGTCTTATATATTTTATTGATATGTTTTTTAATTATTATAATCTTGGTATATTGTCATGATTCATAACTCGAAATTAGAGTAGGTAGAATATTTATTTTGATTAAGTAACCAAATTATTAAAGACATGAATTTAAAGTGATGGATGATAGTTATTAGTTATTTGATGAATCACATCAAAGTTAAGGTGACCAAATTATCAAGGGAACAAATTGAAAGTGATGGATGAAAAGTATTAGCTGTCAAAGATCTAATTGAACCAACTCTAAGGATGAGGAACCAAACCAAATTACAACAATCATATGTGCTTAACCATGAAGCTAAGTATAATGAACCAAACCTAACTACTGCAACTATAAGTTGTTTCAATTATGATTAAGTTTTTGGAGAAAGTGTTTCTCTAGTAAACATACAACTATATTTGTAAGTAAACATCTCTATGCAAGCACGACTCACGGCATTGTTCTTTTCTTAAAGTTCATGGCTCCATTCATATCAATTAGTCAATTCCAAGGAGCGCGGGGTACATATTGTTGTTGTCCACAATTTCTATTACTTCAAATTCAGCCAATGTGCTCGTGCCTTCTATATCCACTGTTACCCCATGTAGTCATCCCATAGGGATGATCTTTTATTGGTTTTCCATTCTCAACTGGATCGGAGGCCACTACAGTGCAAGTCTCCCCATCCTCCCCCATGTCTATTTAGGCAACACGTTTGCATCATAACCCATATCCAAATAACCTGGTCCATCTCATAGTCTCCTATCTGCGTGGTGAGCCTCATCTCACGCCTTGTTCTTGCCTTGTGTTCGCTGATTTTTTGTACTATGCAGTGTCCACAAATAGTGTTTTCTTTACCAGCACACTTGTTTATCAACTCCTGCAGACCCCTCACAACCTTTCTATCACGCAGAAGTCTCATGCAAGTTTCCATGAATGTCATAAGTACAGAAGGATCAACCTTTGTAGGTGCGCTAGTTTCTACTACTTTGTTCTGACTTCTTGAAGTAGATGCCTTGATGAAGCTTTTCTTGGCTTCCATAAATGTTTCCTTTGCGCACACCAGATCAAAACCCACTTCCTTTTCTGGGGCCTTGTGAACCCACCTGTCTTCTTCAGATTGTTTTCCCTTATCATCCCCTGTTGTTACTCCGCTTCTCAACACTTACTTTCGGATCTTCCTCATGGGGCTCAGCTCTCATCATTTGTAAGTTCTGCATAGGTTGTTGCGGTTGTGCCTTCTTCTCTTGCATCTTAGTTATCATCATAGGGAATTCTTCGATAGTGTGGTCAAACTAGTTGTAGTATTTACAGGACGAGAGTGTCTAATTCTGACACTCCCGCGTGTAGTGCCCTGGTGTCCCACAGTTATAGAAATAACCTGACCGTGACCTCTACCATGTCCTCCTCCTCCTCGGCCTCATCCTCGCCCCTGATATCCTTCGTGCGCTCCCCCAACAGCCTGATCCGGAGGCCGAGTTTCTACTTGCATCCAATAGGTAGGTGTTCTTTCCATCATCAATTCATAGCTACGACAGTGGTGCTCATCGTGGCCCACCGAATTGCAGAATTCATAGAATAATTGTTGTGCGTTTGAACTAACTTTTGCAACAAATGACAATTATCCATTATGTGTTTTCCAGCTACCTGACAAATTCTGCACCATAGCGCGGGCCCCACACTTGACCTTGCTGGAGCTTCCTACCTTAGGGAAATCGGTCCTCCCCTTGTAATATAGTTTGCGAAGACATGGAAATGGTATTTATCATGCCCCTGGCTCTTACATTTGAGGCACCAGACTTCCTCGCGCACCTCTACCCTAGCCTCTTTCTCCTTTTTCAAGCTTCGCAATTCCAAGCATAGGTTCTACAACTGCGAGTGAATATGTTGGACTCCCAAAGTCGCATCTTCAATAGGTGACTCGTGCAATCTCATCATGATTTCCAGGGCTTTTTCCTGAGTTCCTATCTTCTGCTGCAACAAAGAAATCCTTAGGTGGGGCAAAAGCAAGGCTATAAACCATTTGCGATGCTAACCATCTATGAGCTTCATATTAGCTTCGTGGATCACATATTTTAGCCTTTGATCTAACTCCCAGGGCATCTCGCCAACCCTCATCATTATTTCCTTAAATCCAACGACTGACTCCAAGTCAGACTTAAGCTTACTAAACTCCTTGTTTAAAGCATCCTTAGTATTTTTTAGCGTTGCTAAAGGATGATTAGTACAATACTTAATGTACCACATCAGCGCGCGATCCTGCAGAGCAATAGCTAAGTGCACCTTTTTTAAGTTCTCATCAGTGATCTGCTGCAAAGTCCATATAGCATTTGCAACAAACCAGAATTGATCTGTGTCTTCACTCCCTATACCCCTGAAAATCAACACCTTTATTGAGTTTGACATGTTGAACGGTGGTGGTAGTGGTGGTGGTGGTGTGCGAAGGTGTATGTTATGGTAGTGAGGGTGGAGATGGGGTGGATGGATGATGTATCCGTGGAAAACCTTGTCTTATCAGTTGGATCGCACTCTGTGGTGAGTTTTGTGTCGTTCCCTCGTTGTCACTCGAGGGAGGTCTAATCAACGGGCTATATTCGGGGCTTTCTTTCTCTCAATTTCTGAAGATTCATCCACTTCGTGTAGATCCGAACATCAAGGCAATGGCATAACCCATTTTTCACACAAGAACATCTTAATCCAGGTATTCAAGGATCTCATATACTTACCTTGCGGTCCCTTGAAGAAGCATTGCTCTGCTTCGGTGTAGCTGACTGAGGTATCAACCGCAAACTCTGTAACAAATCCCCTTATAATTCAATCGATCCAGTAGTCAACAACATGCGTGAACTTGTTGTCGGAGGCCTCCAACCTTCACACTTGATTAATGAAAACATCCTTGGAAAATTCTTTTGCAGTGGTTCATCTTTCATAAATCCAAGAATTTCACCTGTGACAATGACATATGAATACCCCCGACAATCCGCACTACCAGTGGTGATGCCGAAAGGGCCAGTGGTGTAGGGTTTTGTTTGGCACAATTAACTCTAAACCTGGGTTAGGACTCACTAAGCCAACAAATGGTCCCGTCAATGGAACCATTGTTGGCTTAGTGGGCCCTGACCTAGTTCAAAGTTAATTGTGCCAAACAAAACCCTACACTACTGGCCCTTTCGACATCAAGCCACGTAGCGCGGACTAAAGTCTCACCTGAAGCAGTATGGGGGATGCTTGAACCAAGTTTTTAAATCCAGAGATTAGTGTGACGTCCTTTTATGCCCTAGATATGTCTTCGTGCAAATCTATCAGCCCTTAGAGTTTGTTACTGTGACTTCCTTCAAATGGCCTCTAGACCTCCACAAAGGTCTACGATTGGCTTTTGTAGACCCTTATCAGACAAGTTTTCTGTTTACGCGCACCATAAACTAACCATAGGTTTGCATTCATGTAGATCTACTTAAGTGCTAATAAACATAACAGACTGTATCTTAATATTCACGTAAATACTTAACACGTATTGCTTTCAGTTAATAATACTTATCCAATGGAGTCACACATCAATACATCATTATTTCATCATAGCATATATCGCAAACATAAATAACATAATTAAACAAATAAAACACACGAATTTTTCCAATAGTCTTCTTTATTGATCTTCAATATGAGGTTACAGACTCAAAACTACCCAGCCCACTCAGCGGCGGACTCTACTCTAGGCCTCTACGCACTCAGATGCAAAGCCTTTCCTTCCTCTAAGACTCACTTCTACGCTGTCTTCTATTGACCCATCATTCATTACTTACTTCTCCCTTAAACTCTCTAAGAAACATCTATTTATAGCTTTTCTTCATACAATCCCATGGCCTGCGGACCATGGGTGGATCTCAAAACCAACTTGACTTTACATAGACAAGAGGTTGAACCCTTTTTTACTTCTAACTATCTACGCGCTTCGCATCCACAAATTGCGAAGACTTAACATCTTTTTACCAAAATTTACATCAAAACTTGGGTTTTTAACCCCAAACCTGACCCAGGGGACTCCATCCCAACATTCCATATTCATAATCCTATTGTTTTGGGAGATTTTACATTGCTCATTCATAAACTAGTCAAAGGCACTAATCCCAAAAATGTTGAGCTCTGCCAAACCTTAGCACACATCCAAAATCATCTAAAGCACCTAGGGAATGTCTCCTTCTACCATATCTTAAGATACAATAATAATGCTATAGATCACCAAGCAAACAAAGCATATTAGCGATCTCAAGGTGAGGTAAGAATCAACTCTAAATTCAGATCATCCATATCCCTGGACCATGTGCATTGAAATTAGTTCATCTATGGATCTTATTCTGACCCCACTAGAGCCTAAGTATGCATCCTCCATAGTTGGAAATCTCAGTAGTTGTGACACCAAAAGGTCTCTCAGGGGTCAAATCCCCCTCCTCTCAACAAATTCTCTCATCCAGGAATGACGATTTGAGCAATAAATCTCTCATTTATTATAATTTCCCTTCATGTTGTACGAAGATCCTATCTCTCAAGCCATTCACTCTGTCTAAACTCATGAGCTAGCCTCTTATTAATCCACCCTCAGTGCCTTCACTTCTCAGCTCACCCCTCGCTTAGAATCCGTCTTCCCTCAACCCTTCAATCCCCTTCGCTCCTTTATTCCCCATTGTTTGTGAATACTTTACAATGGATCCATTAGGAATCTCCAATTCTTCCTCAAACATTGTGACAATCTCAAAGCAGAGTTATCTCCAACTAAGGAGATACAAAAGTGATGGAATGAAGAATTCCTACAAGTGTTCAACTGTTATGAATATAATTTATATAAAAATAAAATAAATATAAACAAATGAAAATCATAAATAATCATTAGTTAAATGGGAATGCATGTATAAAAGACATGACCATTCATGAAAGGGCACCTGCCTAGGTATATAAGCAGGACCTCATTGTAACACTCAACATCCTTGTTCTATGATCTTATCTATAAAAATATTACTTACAATACATTTGTGTATTTACAATTTTATATACAACTACAAATTTGTCGCTATAGTGGTATCAAAACAGTTTAATCCTTTGGTCGTTAACTGTTGCACGGTCCAACCGTAAGGTTTAATTTTGGAAATCATGGAAATGTATTCCCAATATGATTCATTGTATGAGCATATGACTACTCGAGAATTATTACTGGAAATGAAAGAAATACTCAAAAAATCAATAAAACATTTTGAAGCATATGCAACACCTACATTGGAAGTTGACATTGACATGAAGGAAACTAACAATGAAGAATGCCCTAACATGGAAAAATATATTGAACATGTTGAAGCAGTAACTTCAAAAGGTGATATAGATGCAAGTGCCAAAGTGGGTTCCGAAATTAGCAATATGGCTTCAGAGAGTACCACTATCCTTGAAGAATATGCAAATATGTTGTCATAATAATTTGCATATGATCCAATTCGGTTACCTCCAACAAAATGTTGGGTTGTATTATATTCCTTCCATGACTAGCCCACTTAGTTAATAGGGGGGTTAGAGGGGGGCAGAGCCTCCCCTTCGTTGCACCGAATGCGCAGCGAGGCGGGCACATGGGGGCGGCAGCCCCCCCTTGTCTGGGGGGTTTATGGGGGGTAGGTAGCCCCCCTCTACAGGGTCTGGGGCAGTGCCCCAGGAAAAAAAAAATTGGACCCTAGATTAGGTTAGGTGGACCTACCTATGGTTTTGTGCATGGTTTTCGCACATGGTTTTGGATGCAATGGTTTTCGGTCCATGGTTTTGGACGCGATGGTTTTTGGTCCATGGTATTGGATGCTTCGACATGTATAGATATGTATTGTAACATTGAAAGGAACATAATGAAAAAAATCAAGCTGGTAGTCTCGGTTTTGGGATCCAGGGGAAATCTCTGTGTATATGTGTTTTATGTGTTATGCTCTTGCATTGTTTATTTTGTGTGTTTTAGAATTTGTATGCAGGTAATTTCTGTACGGGGTTAAAACCTACATTGGTTTACAGTCCCTTTTTGTAGTCCCGTGCTCAAGTTCTTCTCAACTACATGGCGCTGGATATTATTTGGGATTCCAAACACAAAGCCTTTAACCCATACACCTTCCAGTAATTAAACATCAACAAAGCCATTTTCCAGGCTGAGTTGAGGCAACTAATGTATCAATACATTCTCAACAACATAGCTTTGATCCCAACTCTAGGGGTAATTCTCAATTATACTAAAATAGTAAGTGAGTAGGGTATGAACAATCTATTGACTGAATTTCATTTGATTATCAACATTTGGTTAATGCTCTCAATGAAAAGGGAAATCTTGAGATAGATAAAAAAAAATGGAAGGGGTTGTGGCAGAAATTTAATCTGCTTTGTCTATACTGCCAATATAAAGCAGAAAGTAAGGATGCTTTCTATGCAATCAATGGATACCAAATCTTGTTTCAAGTTGTAAACCAAAATATTCACTTTATTCCAAGAGTATTATTATTCATGTAATGATGCCAATGAAGTGTGCAAAGAAGTATCCCATCTCCTAGATGTTATAGATTTGAAAGACATGTTTGTTTGCTTCAGTGTTATTTGAATATAATTTTGGGAATGGGCATCATTAATGGTGGGGAATCCTCACATTTATGTCAACTTCCAAATGATTTCACTGAAGAAATATTAGTGTGTCTTCCAGTGAATTATATATGTAAATTCTCTAAGGCCTCCAACAAATGGAAAACATGTTTTTCTTCAACCACATTTATTACCACACAATAGGCCAAGGCACCTCCTAACAAAAATCATTTGTTGTCAGTTGGTGTCATGGACTACCATCGTGAGTACATTTGTTTCGCATACTACTGCTTCACACAGAGTTGGAAGAGCTCCCCTTTATCCCTCACCTTTATGGAACAAAGAGAAGGTGTAGCTTCCCAAAATCCCTCTCTCTTTTGTTACATCGCATCTGGGGCTAACCCATTTTTGGTTGGTAGTAGGTTCATTGACTCCATATATGTTTGCAATCCTTCCATAGGGAAGTGATTCACACTTTCACACCTAAAATCCATAAAACATTATTTAAACTACGAGTTAGGGATTTTTCAGGAAGGGGACAATGGATACAAAGTGGTGGTTGGGTGCACACCCCCAGATTACTTTGAAGGTAGATAGTGGAAACCTATGATTCTAGAGACAAGGTATGGAAGCATGTGGGAGTTTTACAAGATAACATAACATTACATTCAAGTGTGACAGAGTGTGAGGGATTAGTTTTTTCTAGATTCAACTTTTTCTACAATTTAGCAGTGTCAGATGGTGTGGAAGGCATTGTAAGTGTGGTCACTCACTGCTTTTTCAGTCACCAATGGCTTCAAAAGCCAAATAGAAGTGATTTTTGATGCCACGTTTTGAGCCACATAAGCTATCAGAACTAGATGGGAACCTCTCCAGTGTGTAGTTCTCAAAAAGAGCTTTTTGGTGGTATATAGAAGTCCAAAAATGGTTCCTGGATCAAAAATTAGGGACTGTTGAAGAATCCCTTTAGAAAGCTCGGAAAACCCAAAAATGGCTAAGTGTTGAAGAAAATTTGAAATCGGGGCTTGGGACAGTTCATCGCAATTGCATATCAGTATCGGCGGGGACCAAGAGGCAAAGAACATCGGCAATTGTAGAAACTGTAATCCGTCAATCGCCGATATCATATATCGGCGTCGGCGGGTCAGGGCACCACGTTTATCGGCCGATTATGATACAGTGTAATATCGTCGAGGGGGGGCGATTGCGATAAAGTTTAATATCGTCAGGGGGCTAATTGTGATACATTGTAATATCACTAGGGGGTCAATTGCGATACAATGTAATATTTAATATCGTCGGGGGGTCGATTGCGATACAGTGTAATATCATCGGGGGGTCGATTATGATACATTGTAATATCATCGGGGGGGTCAATTGTGATACATTGTAATATCCTCGAGAGGGCAATTGCGATATAGTGTAATATTTAATATCATCGGGGGGCCGATTGTGATATATTGTAATATCGTCGAGGGGTCGATTATGATATAGTGTAATATTGTCGGGGGTGATTTTGATACATTATAATATCACTTGGGGCCCAATAAATTCATTAACAAATAAGAGAATGGCAAAATCAAGGCCTCACCAGGCTTTTTCTCTATCCTCCAGGGGGCCACATGGTGGCTACTGATTGGTCCTCGGATTTGGTGTGGTGACTAACATCAGTGATGATGTGGCATGTACGGATGATGACGTGGCAGGGGGACATGTTTCACTCGTTTTGGGAATTTTTACGGATCCTATAGGGTTGTTTCCGAGTGCCACATGGCACCATTCACAAGGTGACATGTGGCAATGATGATGTCAAAAATGATGTCAGCAGGTTATCGGCGATCAGCGGCATGGGGTCTTCAGTTTATCAGCGATTTTGATGCGATATATTATAAACGGCGACCTATAAAATTTTGGGTTCGAGAAATTGGCCAATAAGGGACTTATTGCGATACAAAGAAAAAGGCCCACCACACGTTTATTGAAGGCCTTAAGCACTTTAAGGAAAATCCCCCGATCTTCGTCTGTGTTCCTATGGGGAAATTCATAAAAGGGGCTGAAACAAAGAGGGCCTAAGACTCAATTGAAAGCAACCGCCAATTCACCTATTTGGATGATTTAACAACCCACCTATTCACTTGTTCAAATGGTTAAAAGCCCGTGATATGCCAATAACACTGCACGGAGCCTTTGAAAGATAGATGAGTCGGCCACTGGGCATTTTACGAGGATTATGGATGCATTTAAATAAATACAATCTGCAACATGACTCTATCAGTTGGCACCAAAGGCATTAAATGGCAGAATTGACTTAAGTTGGTTGATGTATAAATGAATAGCCTCAAAACAACCGAAAAGAGTCTGTGACAGCAGGGATGTCGCTCCTTCTGAGGCCTCCACTGAAGCATCAAGGGGGACACCTCCTCCTTTCTCTCTCGATTCTCCTTCTTTGTGCATTTATTTATGTATTTATTCAAGAAAGGGATTTGATCCCGTTGTAATATTTTTGGGGGCAGGAAAGCTTGTCACAGAGCCGAGATAGCTAGTCTAGTATGGCAGCTGGGGCTCGGGCTCATATCTTTTTGTAAACTATAATGATAGTATCCCTCTCTTCTTATAAAAAGGGGGAAGAAATATTATGTAGTGGTTCAGTTCTGGGGGGTTTCAGAGATTCTTGGACCCATGAGGGTTGATCTTTGTGAGGCCGATTTGGGTTCAATTTGTCGTATTCATGGGAGGGTTTCATTGATTTCATTACTAGATGTGCAGACTGGTTATTGGACCTTTAAGATTAATGGAAATTCTTATGTTGATTCCAAACATGGTTGATGTATAGTAATTTTTTCCTCTTGTAACTTCATTTCATTGTGTATTTCTTCCTTAAAACAATGTTAAGGTAGTTATCATGTTTCTTGCTAATAAATGGATTTGTCTTCAAAGCTAAATAGAAGAGAGTACCTGTGCGAGACCACATAATTAATTATGTTATCTTTATGCATGTAGTACTTTTCATCCTTCAGATTTACTTGTGTATGTGAGTAGCTTTCAGTACTTGTGGTGGCTTAGAATTACCTAAATTATTGAAACAGAGATTGATACCCATTAATATGCAACCCGAAGCTTGACATCAGCTCCCCCTATTGTTGTCATTCCACATTCTTACTCAGTCATGTTTCTGCTGAAATACAGTAGTTGAGGACTTTGTTTATTACAACCCTCTGCACCTGATTTCCTCCTTCTCCTCCCCTCTCCATCACCGCTTCAAATTTAGTTCAAGTTGTCTCATTTCCATGTGTGGGCCACCAAAAGAAGAAACCATTTCTCTTTGAGATTACTCCATATACCCCAACATCTGGATTCATGAGTTGGCTTGAATCTCCCTCATTAAATGCATATTGAACCAGACACTCTTACCACCATCTTCATTTCGTGACAATTGGAGTGTTGCAAACCCCTCCCATACCATCTTACATGAACTCCTCTATTTAAGATGTCCTATGCATTAGTCTACAATCAAACCATAGGCTGTCACTAGAGAGCTTTCTTATCTCTTGTTGTACTTGTGCTGCATGGTGCAAGATTAGCAACAACATCTTTCTGGCGTCGTTACTAGGGAACGGACTAGAATATTTTTCCCTGGGTACGACAAAACATTTCATTTCCTCTGTTAGGTGAGCATAGGAAGTGTGGGTTGAAGATCTCTCACCTTGATGACTCCATTGTCAAATCTATGGTAAATAACATGGCGACTCCATTGTCCATATCTCTGTTCTGATCATCCTGGCCTTTTAAGCATCCTCATACTCACTCTAATGCTACAACATCCCAAAACTCCCCCTACTTTTGAAGCTGAAATCAATCATATAGGGAGGTTTTCAAGATGGCCCTTCCTGCATTCATGGCCAACCAATTTCCACCACTGGATTTTTTTTCTATTGTTGGCTGTCCCAATCATGTCCCTCCATATCGTGAGTGGAACATCTATTTTCCTAAATTCAATGAGAACTCAGAGAAAAGACCTGACCAACACCTCAAAGACTTTCATGAATGCATGGAGGAAAGAGGTATTCTTCTTGAAGATGTACAAATGAAGGTATTAAAATTGTCTTTAGAAGGAGATGCAAGGGTCTGGTTTAAAACACTACCTCATGGAAGCATATCTTCCTTTAAATGTTTCCATGCAACATTCTATCAATATTATAAGAGATTTTATCCACAGAATGCTATTCTTGAAGATTGTTGCACACTGTGTAATAATGAAAACAGTCTTGAGGTTGATGAATCTGCTGAAGATGTTGGCGGAGCTCCTCTCCAAGAAAGTATCTACCCACATCAAGAAGCATCACCCTATGAGCTTAAAAGAGAAGAACAAAACACCACTGAGCTACAAATAAACTCTCAAAGGGCTTATTCAGTTGAGTCTAATGTTTCTCCTTCTTATGATAAATATGATTTTGATGGAGAGTCAAGTGAGGCAGAGCTACCATACTCTCAGTTATGGGAAGTTGAACAAGTAAAAGAGGCTCCAGCTAATGATGCATATCTTTCACATGAAGAGCGGGATCAAGGATCTCCTCCTATCTATGATTCATATGATTCAAAGGAGGAGGAAATGGTCATGGAAGCGCAGAAGGAGTTGTTTACCAACAAGTGGGGAGAAAGCTCCCAACAAGAAGTGTCTCAAGGAGAACCCAAAGTTGAAAGAACACACAGAGTCTATTGTTACCTACTGCAGCAAGATGCCTGCCAAGAATTCTCATCAGGCCCTCCAATATATGACTCGTACAGTTCAAATAGAAAAGAGTCTGTTACAGATTTCCAGGACAGTTGTCCCATTGAAAAAGGGGCAGTAAATGAGCAGCAACCAATTTTTCTTGGAAACACTAAAGCTGAGGAGATTAAGGGCGTTTGTAGTTGCCCTGACCAAGAGGATATTGGTCAGCAAGCTACAGGTTAAATAAAATTTGCTACTGATCTATTCCATGACCCTATGGCTGAGTACATGAACCTATTCTTCAATCAGCACCAGAGGTGATTTCAAGAGCATGTATCAGGTTCTTTGTTTCCTGATTTTTGATGGTGCATGCTGATTTTGATTTTGTTTTTTCAACTGTATGAAGGCATGTTGTCCGCTACTCTAATGTTGGCCTGGTTTTATAGGAGAATTTAACATACTTAGTTGAATTAAACATTGTGCATAATATAGGATTGTACATAAATAAGCTCACCAGTTGAGCATTTACTTTCAGTTGTTAGAGTTTTTATTAACTGCGTGTAGATGGACAAAGAAAGGCCCCATGGATATTTTGTTGATTATGAAGTACATATATTACTGACTCCATGCCCAATGGTTAAGGATGTTGGTCTGCAGATTCTCAACACCTTTCCACCAAGGCACTATCCCCAGTAGGAGCCAATGTTGTCACTCACTGTTTTTTTAGTCACCAATGGCTTTAGAAGCCATATATCAGTGATGTTTGATGCCAAATTTTGAGCTACATAAGCTATCAAAACTAGATGGGACCCTCTCCAGTGTGTAGTGCTTGGAAAGAGCTTTTTGGTGGTATATAGAAGTCCAAAAAAGGGTTCCTAGATTAGAAGTTAGGGTATGTTGAAGAATCCATTTAGAAAGCTCAGAAAACCCAAAAATGGCTAAGAGTTGAAGAAAAAACGCAATCGGGACTTGGGATAGTTCATCGCAATCGCATATTAGTATCGGCAGGGACCAGGAGGCAAAGAACATTAGCGATTTTAGAAACTGCGATCTGTTGATCGGCGATATCATATATCGACATTGGCGGGTCAGGGCACCGCGTTTATCGGTTGATTGTGATATAATGCAATATCGGTTTTTTTTTTTTTTGGGGGGGGGGGGGTGGGGCGGATTGCGATACAACGTTAATATCATTTGGGTGGTGATTGCAATATTATTTTATATCGTCGGCGGGGACCGATTGTGATACAGTGGTGTAATTATTTAATACTTATTCATTGGTGGGTACAGGTGGGGGGGGGGCGCATGCAAATACAGATGTAATTTTAATATTGTCGAAGAGTCGATTGTGATACATTGTAAATCATCGGAGGGGGGCGATTGCGATAAAATGTAATATCGCCCGGCAGCCGTTTGCGATACATTGTAATATCCCTGGGGGGCTGAGAAATTCATTAACAAAGAAGAGCATGGCAAAACCAAGGCCCGGACGAACTTTTTCTCTCTCATCTAGGGGGCCATGTGGTGGATTCTGATTGGTCTCGGAACTTATGTGGCAGTTGAAATCAACAATTATGTGGCACGTATGGATGATGATGTGGCAAGGGGACATGTGTCACTTGTTTTTTTGCATTTTCAAGGGTCCTATAGGGTTGTTTCCGAGTGCCATGTGGCACCACTCATAGGGTGACACGTGGCAGTGATGACATCATAAATGACGTCAGTAGGTTATCGGTGATTGGCGGCATTGGGTCTCGGGTTTATCGGCGATTGTGATGCAATGAGGAAGGGTCCCGAACACGATATATTATAAACAGTGACCTAAAAAAATTTCGGGTCCGAGAAATCAGTCGATAAGGGAGTTATTGCAATATAAAGAAAATGGCCCACCACGCGTTTATTGAAGGCCTTAAGCACTTTAAGGAAAATCCCTCGGTCTCTGCCTATGTTCCTATGCGGAAATTCATAAAAGGGGCTGAAACAAAGAGGGCCTAAGACTCAATTGAAAGCGCCCACCAATTCACCTATTTGAATAATTTAACAGCCCTCATGTTCACTTGTTCAAATGGTTAAAAGCTCGTGATACGTCGATAACACTGCACAAAGCCTTTGAAAGACAGATGAGTCCGTTGTTGAGTGTTTTACGAGGATTATGGGCGCATTTAAAAAAATACATCCGGCAACATGCCTCTATTAGTCGGCGCCGAAGGCATTTTAATGGCAGAATTGACTTAAGTTGGTTGATGTATAAATGCACCGCCTCAAAACAACTGAAAAGAGTCTATGACAGCAGCGACGTGGCTCCTTCCAAAGCGTCCACTGAAGCAACAAGGGGACACTTCCTCCTTTCTCTCTCGATTCTCCTTCTCTGTGCATTTATTTATGTATTTCTTCAAGAAATGGATTTGATCCCGTTGTAATTTTTTTTGTGGGCAGCAGAGCCTATCACAGAGCCGAGACAACTAGTCTAGTATGAGATTTGGGGATTGGGTTCAGATCTTTTTGTAAAATATATTGACATTATCCCTCTTTTCTTATAAAAAGGGGGAATAAATATAATGTAGTGATTCTGGTTCTAGGGGGTTGCAGAGATTCTCGGACCCACGAGGGCTGATATTTATGAGGCTGATTTGGGCTCAATTTGCCATATTCATGGGAGGGCTTCACTAATTTCATTACTGGATGTACAGACTCGTTATTGGACCTTTAAGATTAATGGCAATTCTTCTATTGATTCCAAACATGGTTGATGTGTAGTAAGTTTTCCCTCTTGTAACTTCATTTCATTATGTATTCCTTCCTTAAAGAAATGTTGAGGAATTTGTCATATTTCTGGCTGATAAATGGATTTGTCTTCACTGCTAAATAGAAGAGAGTACCTATGCGAGACCAAATAATTACTTCTATTATCTTTATGCATGCAATACCTGTTATCCTTCAGATTTACTCATGTCTATGAGTAGCTTTTAGTGCCTGTGGTGGCTCAGACTTACCTCAACTGTTGAAATAGAGATTGATACCCATTAATATGCAGCCTGAAGCTTTACATCATCTCCCCCTATTGTTGTTATTCCACCTTCTTACTCTTTCATGTTTATGTTGAAATACAGTGGCTGAAGATTCTATTTTTTATGGGCCTATGCACCTGATTTCCTCCTTCTCCTCCCCTCTCCATCACCACTTCAACTTTAGTTCAAGTTTCCTCATTTCCATGTGTAGGCCACCAGAAGAAGAAAACATTTCTCTGTGAGATTACTCCATATACCCGCAACATCTGGATTCATGAATTGGCTCGAATCTCCCTCATTAAAGTCATATTGAACCAAACCCTCTTACCACCATCTTCATTTCGTGACAATTGGAGTGTTGTAAACCCCTCTAATACCATCTTACAAGCACTACTCTATTTAAGATGTCCTAGGCACTAGTCTACAATCAACCCATAGGCTATCTCTAGGGAACGTTCTTGTATCTTGTTGTACTTGTGCTGCATGGTGCAAGATTTAGCTACAACAGTAAGTTTCAATATGCTAGACGGGAATTACATATTTGTGTCATTGCCTCCACCTACAAACAATCAAATATGTAATTCCCTCCACCTACAAACAATCACATCGTTTTGTTCAATTACTTGGTTAGATGCGGCTCGCAACTTTTTTTGGTGGCAGAGATGAATAATGAAATAGAATTTAACGATGAAAGACGAGTGGTTATATAGGGGTATAAACATGATTGTACGACTCAAAGTGATCAATAATCCTTATAGAAATAAATTAATAAAAGAAATTTAGCAAATTATAAATTTCTTTATAAATTATTATAATTAGCTTTATTAATTATAAAGTTATTTATAATATATTTTTTATAAAGTTACTTTAAATATTATTAATAATAATTAATATTATACAATAAATAGTAATAAAATACTAAAAAAAATCGAGAGGAAACTGGACAACGCCCAGTAGTACCACCTACACATGCCGAAATGATGTGGAGAAGGTGAAAAAAAAATCAACAACTAAGCTTTAAGGATAAAGCTTTTTTGAAGAGAAGTCCAATGTTATGAATATAATTTATATAAAAATAACATAAAATAAAATAAAACAAATGAAATTCATAAATAATCATAATGATCAATTAACTAGTCATTAATTAAATGGGAAGGCATGTCTAAAAGACATGACCATTCATGAAAGAGCACATGTGTAGGTATATATAAGCAGACCCTCATTGTAACACTCAACATCCTTGTACTATGATCTTATTTATACAAATATTACTTACAATTCATTCGTGTATTTACAATTTTAAGTATATACAACTACAATTTTGTCACTACATCAACACTAAGATCGGAACTTGCAAGTTGGTTTAACCTCAATCAGAGGGCACTCAATTAGGAAAATCAACGATGCTACCACATCGAGAAAGTGATATCTTCTCTCCATGAAGTCATTGATGCACATAGCAAATGCATTGGATCTCTGGAACATTGAGTCTCATTGTTGGAAAGAAAAGCTACAAAGAATCCAAACGCAAATAATTGACACTACACTCAAGTCTTGGCAGAAGAATGCTTAATCAACAAGACATATCATGGACAAGCAAATTGACATATCCCAGAAGCATCATTAGTCCACAAAACATCGTTGAAATAATCAATGAAATGCAAAAATGTTTTACTCCTCCACTAATTTGTAAGAAGCTATACAAGTGGTGCAGTAAAAATACATGGTTTTTTTGTAGTAGTGGAAATTCTTCCTTTAGATATGCCTTTTTCTTTGCAACTACATATGAAGGTTTTTCATCCTTAGTATTTTTTTACGGAATTAATACAAAAATAGTCGTTTATGTTTAAAAAAGAACTAAAAAGAAAAATACATAACAAATATCAAAACCTAAACTAACTTGCAATCCTTAACTCACTCATTCGACTTACCAAGCTTACCTCTACCAACGCTATTTGACTCACTAGTTAATTGTTGCCTCTCCTCCCCCACGACACTCCTTTAATTCTCATTGTCCATTTTTAAATTTTAGTTTTAACTTTCGAGTCTTGACTCTAGACATGGATGGTCGTAGATTAATTCTTTGACTCGTCGTTCTTTACTATTTTTGAGTTTGAGCTATATCAATTCACTATTCGAATCTTCAGACTTAAGTATCTACTATATTCTATTTTTCTTAGTAGTAATTATATACTAGAACGATGAATGATGAATGATGAATTTTAAATCAATTTATAATCTAGAATGATGAATGATGAATTTAATTTTTAAATCAATGTAGATTCTAGAATGATGAATATGAATCAATGTGTTTCATTATTGAACCTTGTGTTGTAAGGATGAATGATATATGTATCAATATGAATGATGAGTATGGATCAATACATTTATGCTTTCATTTTTTTTCCAAAAGGAAAACAACATCCTATTTCTATTAAAACAAGGAAGGTGTACATAACTAAGATAAATGTGCAATACGCTATTTATATGACACTTTGTTCTTCCATATTTATGCTTTCATTATTGAATATGAATTTGAATACACACACACCCCCTAACATCCCCCCTAAATTTCCCTGAAATTTGAGGGTACTCCCACACATCTCCCTTCTGCATTTCCTCCACCTACATCCCCCCTAGGTGGAACATTATATATAGATATTCTTAATTGTGGAGATTCGCCCTCACTTTATCGTGGAGACTTTTAACCTGTAAAAATGCTTTGTTACAATACCACATGCTCAAAAAAACATAATTCATTTCATATGACATTTTTTAATTAATTAATTTAATTAAAAATGCATAACTACTTTTAACATAAATCTTAATCTTTGATATATAACTACTATTAAAAATATTCTAAAATATTTCGTAGAAAGTAAATCCCTACCATCTATTTGATAATTATAATAATTAAATTAAAATTTTAAAAAACTTCTATTCTAAAATTAAATACATTTACTAATCTAATTAAATAAATAACTAAAAAAAGTAAACCATTACAAATTTATTTTTATTTTATTAAAATTACACATTTAAATTTATTTATTAAAATTACACATTTTAAATAATTTTTTATATAGGTGTAAATAGACATATCTCCCACCTTATATTAAAAAAATATCATTTCTATTATACATTTAATTCATAAATTTTTTAAGTTGTAACTTTCATATTTTCGTTTATCATAAATTTCTGGATTTTATAATAATGTAGTATTGTAATTGATAACTCGAAAATGATGTAGGTAGAATCTTTGTCACTTGCTTAATATGTAAAAATACATTTCCCACCCTATACTATAAGAACATCTCACCTTTTCCTGAACTTGTTTTATATATTTAATTTATAAAACTCCTTTACTTGTTTTAAGAAAACTTTAAATATTTGTTTTATATATTTGATTAAAAAGATACTCGTTATTATAACTTTTAATTTTTTGTACTTTGAAAACTATTAGATTTTATAATGATGCAAGATCATAATGGATGGTTTGATGATGCAAGATCATAATTGATGGTTTGACACTGACATAATTGATGGTTTTAAGATATTGTAATCACTTGTTTATTTACTTTGTTTTTGTGGTCTTTTAATGGTGCTTAAATAGTTTATATGGGTATTTAGTAAGGATTAAATTATTATGATTTTTATTATTAGATAAAAAGGTGTTTAATATTTTTTTAGAGTAGTTTATTTGGTAAGTTGTAAGTGATGAAAGTTTCATGTGTAATTTTTAAACGTAGACTTTTGTTGACATTTTTTGTTGAAGGTGGCAATAGTTAAAGGTTATAGCGGTAGTAGTTGGAATGGACTTTGTATTATGGGAGTATGAGACCAACTTTGATTCCTATGGGCACTAAAAACAAAAACAAAAAACAAAAAATGGAAACAGAAAATATAAATAAATACATGATATAAGGGAATTTAGTTAAAATGAATCATGTGATTCATAATGGTTTTTTTGGGACAATAAAGTGTTTTGTAATTCTTTGATTAGTTTTAAAATGATCAAATTATCAAAATGTAAATTTCTCAACACTTAAGAAATTGAAAATTTAAATTTATTAATGTTTTTTTAATATATATATATTATAGGCAATTTTTTTCCATTATTATATATTGCTCGTACTTTTGATGAGATGTCCATATCTTTAAATATACTTGAGTTTTACAACCACCATACACCAAAATGCCTAAAAATACTTCAAATGGTTTAAGTAACTTGTCCTCTAACCAATCTTACATGCATTCGACCAAATATGACTTCAACTAAAACATCTTAGTTTAAACTCTAAAGAACTGTTGTTTTTAGTGCGACTTTTTGGATTTTTCGGTGCTGGAATCCAGTAAAAAAAAATTGAGGTGAAATCTTGATTTGTGTTATTTTAGACGAGAAAAACCCACCAAAAAAACTTCCAAAAAATCACACTAAAAACAACTCAAAACTCAAATTTGATAATACTTTTATATTTTCCTTTATAAACCATTAAACTTCTATTATTATAATAGCTTTCTTATTTTTCTTTAAAAACTACCAAATTGTAAAAAGATTTACTATAATAATTAATGGATCAAGATTACTATAGGTTGAGTATCGTCATTTGTCATTTTTCTTTAGTTATATACGAGATCAAATCTAATCAGTTACCTTTTTCTTAATGGTACCTTTTTCTTATATTAAATTGTATTAGTTGGTGTTTCCTTTTTTAAGTTTTGTCAAATGATTGAGCCATGCAAGTAGGTGCAAAAAGCAAAGGGAGCATACTTATTAAAGTTAATTATATCATTAGTATGTTTTTTTAATTACAATTCAATGATAAGATGTTATCAGTGTTTTAATCAATTATGAGATGATTAAATTAGCAAAATCTAAATTATTTAGATTTTAGAGATGAAAATAATATTTTATTAGTATTTAATATTACTTATCTATATATTTAGATAGAACCATTGACTTTTTCAATGAATTTATGATGTATTGAAATTTGTCTTATGTATTTTATTGATAGGTTTTTATTATTATTATGATTTTTATATATAATATATTGTCATAAATCATTAGAGTAGGTAGTAGAATATTTTTTTAATGAGTTAATTAAATTATTAAGGATATAAATTGAAAGTGATGGATGGTGGTTATTAGTTATTTGATGAATTGTGTTAAAGTTGAGGAGGCTAAATTATCAAACAAACAAATTAAAAGTGATGGAAGAAGGTATTAGTTGTCAAAGATTTAATTGACCCAACCTTAAGGATGATGAATGAAGCCAACTACAACAACTATATGTAGTTAATTATAAGTCTAAGTATAATGAACCAAACCTAACTACTACAACTATAAGCGCTTCAATAATGATTACATTTTTAGAGAAAGTGTTTCTCAAATAAACATAAAATTGTGTTTGAGTTGTGGTTAAGTTTTTAGAAACTGTGTTTCACAAGCAAACATCATTGATATTTTTAATTATCCCATATTTACTGTTTTACCATCATTTTTTATCATTCTTAAATTTAACATTGCATTTCATCTTTTTTCATAAATGTCAAATTTTGAGAATATATTTTAAAATATCTATTTACAATTATATGGTTGTAACAATTTAGTTTTGATGATTTTCTTACAACATAAGTCATGATGATGATGAAGTCCACTATTATTAGTTTATTGGAGCTTCAAAAAGATGTAAGAAATTGCTTTGTTTGCATTGAAAATTTATGTCTATGCTAAAAAAACTTTAAGAGAATTAGTCTTGAATCATCATAGTTTTGTCGAGTTAATGTTAGGTAGGTTAGTATTGTAACAAAAATTTTGAAATTGAGATATAATGTTAGTGTACACATGACATTCTAAGAGAGTGTTTTTCATCTTCAACCCTCTCAATGTCACATTGATGACAAATTCTTTCGACCCATGGCATTTGAAGAATTAACCCACACCTTGTTTTTCTACAGACCTTATGAGAGTTTGTTCTTATTCTAGTTATGTTGATTTTCTTCTTTGCAGTAATACATGAGATATAAAATATAATGAAAAAATAATTATATTCTAAAGTATAAAAAGTTGTGAAAAAAAGTAATGGTAATTTATTTTAGCAAATAATTTTTTTTATCTCAAAATAAAAGGCAACACTTAGGAGTCCCATGTTTGTTTATTTGTTTGTTTGTTTTGTATTAAAAATTGCATTACCTTTTGAACAATCGATTGCATGAAAACTGAGAAATTTGAATTGGTTGCTCCTAAGGGAATCCAATCAAATCCAATATTAAAAGACAAACAAACTTGAAATTGGCAATACCAATACATTTACTACAATCCCGGTATTCAAGCCTAGGATTGATCATGGGTTTTTCCGAAGATCCTTTTCCTTTTTCTTACGAACATCAGTCCATTCTAAGGAGTTGTCAGGAACAAACGTAGAGGAGACAATAGTTGCATTTCCTTTATACAATTCCATTTCTGAGGGGTCCATTTGAGGGGTGGACCCTAGCATCTAATCTGGACTTATGCAGGAACGTAGCAAATTATAGAAATACCCATCTACATAGGGATGCAGCAGAAATAAAACTTTATTTCATTAATATCAAAGAACTGAAATATGCTTACATACATCAATAAAAATAAACTAACTCGGGCGATGGTAGCTTATCTCTAAGAAGAGATGTGGCGGCTACATGCCGCTGAACTATGTTACAATGAGGCTCAAAGGCTTATTTATTACTGAGAATTAATGAAAACCCTAAACATCTAAAAACCTAACCCTATGAGATGAAGCGCCAAAATTGTGGGCCCTGTTTAGGGAAATTGGTACATCAACTTCCCAAGCTCATAACTTTGGCATATGATCTCTCTTTGGCTATCATAATGCCGAGTTTCAAAGATATCGAAGAGCGGGCCGAAAATAAACAAGTAAATCAATTTGGTATTTTTTTTTATCTCTCCATTTTCCCTAAAAATGTAGCTTTGTCCCTCAAAACAGCTCCAGAAGTTTGGGACCTGAAAAAATGCCAAAAATAGTAAGTTTTGCTACAATTAAGGAAAATGAAAAGAAACAATGGTGGGGGTCCAAGTGGAATAGGCGAGTGGCCACCAATATCCACTTGGATCAGCATCATAGGGATGAGATGTCACTACATGGGGTTGAGCTGAGGCTGAAGGACTTAATTTAGTTGTAGAAGCTTTTTGTTGTTGCATGTTGTCTTTCTTGTGAGCTGATGAATTCTTGGATCCTTGGTATCTTTTGGGTCTTTCCATCCGAAGATATTTTTCTTGGAATCTCAGGGGGAGAGAGCCCTTGGGAAGAAGGGAAAGCATCATGGAGATGATCGATCTATTGACAGATCCTGCAACGAAAAGTTATGCTTTCATTAGGCAACCCTTTGTTGAGATATATTTCAACACATACGCGAGTAAAGGTTACAATACCCTTCTCAAGCATGTCAGTGTCTATCTTAATGAAATGGCCCACTGAGTATCCCACATCAACTAAGAGATCTGGATGTAGCAAACTAATGAGAAAATTAAGTAACCTTACCTAAATTAGAGTGGTCAAAGTTGTCAAAGATAGAGGGTTAAAATGTGGAAACCATTACTGAACGGAGAGCCTAGAGCGGCCACAAAACTATATTCCTTGATAAAAAAATATTTGATGATCCTCTATATTTTTGGAATATACCACAAAGAAACCTTTCAAATATAAAAGTAGATCTGAATTCAGGGACCCTGTCTGATGCACTCATTCTCAAAGTGTAGACGTTGATGGCCAAAACCCATTAAAATGGAAAATAATGGCATGTTACATATAATATACACAAGAAATGTCAGAATGAGCATTATCCACTTCAATAGATGGAATATCTTCGGCCTGATCCATAACGAAGGTTGGCCTTGAGAGGTCTTTGGGAGTCAGATGTGAGAGCCCTGGCTTTAGGGCATTCTTAAAGGATATAGGCTGAGAGGAAGAGCACACACCCTGACCTTTGGATCCATTGTTTACTATTGAAAGTAGATATATTGAAGTGCCCTTTGTTATGTTGTAATCACTGAGAGAGTTCATTTCCTAAAGACGACTGCCTTCAGGAAGGAGTAACATAAACATGGAGGAGATTCATGTCTAATCTTGAATTCTAGCTATGAGTGAAGAGACCATATCGGAAACTTTCACTTACATACAAAAAATACCCCTTGAGATTAGCCTCAGGAAGACCAAAAGGTTCAATAGATCTAGAGAGGTGGCCTTATCTTGGATGTAGGAAGAACCTTGCTACAAAAGAAGCCCTCCCTAATTTACCAGGACTGCAGTAATAGCACCAAGATGCAGGGGATTCAAACAAAAGGTTGAGTCCTAAAGCAAAAAATATTCCAAAAACATGGCAGCAACTGAAGACATTAAGGTTTCCATTCTAATAGCTCTTTTGTTCAAATACTAAATTACTTTATGAATCCAGGCTTTTGTGATCCATATTTATTTAAGAGCAAATTTTTTTGGTAGAAATCACATAACAAAATCTTCTACCGACGCGTTTTGAACCATCCAGTGTGGTTCATCATCAGGACAAGATGAAGAGGCAGATCATGGAATTAGCTTAAATAGGGATCAATGTATAGACACTTAGTTGATATAATGGCTATATCAAATGGCCATTTTACTAATAATATTATTTAATTTATAACATAAATTAATAGGAACCAATTATATTAATTAAAACAAGAAATAGGCTAAGGATCGAGATATTCAAAGAATAAAAATATAACTAATCAAACAAACAAAGTCAAACCTCAAACAAAGAGTAAAGTCAAAAAAAAATATTATTACATAATATTAAATAAAGGGATCCAACTATAATCAATAAGATCAAGAAAAAGATTAATCTTCAAAACGAATAATCAAAGTCAAAATTAACTAAGGGAGTCACTATCCAATCAATCAAAATGGAGTCAAGGCTCTATTAAAAATAACATAATAAATTAAAATAAATTAAAACAAAATAAATAAATAAATAAAACTCAACATAAATAATCAAAGAGAGGGTCTAAGGTCATACAAACAACTCACGGCGCCAAGAAAATTAACCAAAGTCTAAACTAAAATAAATACTTCAAGGGTCTAAGAGCATGTTAATAAAGATAATTATAAGAGCTCAGAGAGATCCAGAAGAGAAAATAAAAAACCTAAGAAGAAACATATACCCATAAACCAAAAAAAAATAAAAACAAACAAACAAACAAACACTTGAAAACTATAAGGAGGACAAGACCGGGACCCAACTTCTGCTAATATTCCAACCATCGTCTATATTCAAATTGGTGGGCCTTTTCTCGATTTCTAGGGCCTCCCTGAATTTTTGATGATGAAAATGACTAATCTTGCCAATGACTTGGACCTCCTCAATGTATATGTGATGCTTTGTTTTTCTTGCATGTTCTGCGAAAGCAGAGGAGCGGGTCCTACAATGCTTAATGTCAACAACATGCTCATGAATCCTTTGATTAATAGAGTGACCAACAACGTGCTCATGAATCCTTTGATTAATAGAGTGACCAATCTCATCTATGTAGAGAGTCCCACAAGAGCAAGGGATAACTTAAACACCTTTCATATTTTTAGGGTCCACTGGGTCCTTTGCATATATTAGGGAGCTTCGAATGGCATTCATAGATCTAAAGGTAGAAGGAACTTTATGCTTCCTAAGGATCCTCGCAATTTTGTCAGTGTTCCCTTGGATAAAGGGAAGATGAACACTAGAAAAACAATCCTTGGGTTTTGTCTTAGCCTTAGGACCTTTTTCTGCTTTGAGAAAAGCCTTAGTACACTGGTGTCTATTGTACCCAGTATTCAAGAAAACATTTAGGAGGTGCGCTTTCTCATCATTAAGATGGTTTTTATCATAAAATCTTAAAGATATAGTTGCTAAAGTATTGAGAACACCAAGCTTTTGAGCCGGGAAATTATGAGAATTAGCATGAAGATATTTCTCAATGTGATTTGTCTCCCTAACAACTCGATTAGAAAAAGAGTCGTCACCATTCCTTGAAAGGAGGGCGACAAGGAAAGGAAAACTCTGGTTGCTTTCAAATTCCATGGTGAACTTTATGGAACTGGACTGATTATTAAGGTGAAGGAAGAAAAGGTCCAATTCTTCTTTACCATGGAACCAAATGACACAATTGTCAACCACAAACCTCTTCCACATCTTAGGCAAAAGACGAGAAGAGGCTAAGGCCTTTGATTCAAAATCCTCCATAAATAGATTAGCCAAAATCCTAAATTACTATTACTAGGAGTCCCATATTTTTACCTAATTATGAGAAAAAACATATTCCTTTAAAAAAACATGTTTTATCAAAATTAACAAATTTTCATAGTGTAGATGCATAAAATGTCACTTTCCCAACATCCTTTTATATGAAGAGTTTTTTAGAAAAGGCCATAGTGCCTACTCCACTAATAGATCCATATAAGATCCCATACAATATCACAATAATGAGATTTATGTAGATCTCCATCAATATAATAAAATCATCTGAAATCAATTGTTCATTAATTTCACAATTTTATGGATTGAAACAAAGCTCTGGAGTCTAAACAAATGAATCATGGGCGAATTATTTTCCTATAGATCAACATCCTCCATGATTAACCAAGCACATTCATACATATGCAAACCATATTTTGAAATACCATTAGCCTCCACAATCCTCTCTCTAAGCATATGTTGAAACGAAATGATAAAAATATATTTGACATTTTGAATCTCCTTGAAAATTGGTCTTAGACTGTAATTTCCAAGTAATTGACTCCATTCATCCAATTAATTATTAAAAGGGAGTTCCCAAATATTTGTGATTTTTAATCACCTCTTTCTACTAATAACATTAAGACCAGTGCAACAGCCTTCATCACTACTAGTGATTTTCTCATCAGAGAAATGCACCACCAACATCATATTGTTGAGGATCTCCCTGGCATGCCCCATCAAAATATGCCCAATGGCCTAATTTATCAACCTATTGAATGGAGGTTTTTCTTCTTAGCTTCTCTTTGGTGATTTGTACAAACCCTTCGATAACAAACACACTTGATGTAACAAATTGAATATATATGAGGTATATATCTTCCCTCCAAAACATGAGAGTTGTGCACTATCGATATCCCCTAGGCTACATTCAATGAGAGTGCTTTATATATTTTTATAACATTGGTGGAACAATGTATCTTCAAGGCTTCATTGAGTGATAAGTTACTCCAACAACCCTTCAAACTACTTAAATACTCTTATTTATTTCATACTTGTAAAGTAAAAGGACAAGGATGTTAGATGTTTCATTGCTTTCCTTGGACAAAATAGACAACCCTAACCTTTATTGGCACATTTCTTTGGTTCATCCTAAGTAAGTGCCTTGGTTTTTTAGAATCAATGTCCCATAACCCAAATATCCAAAATTAAGTGGTAATTTAAACTTCCAGATCAATTTTCACAATTGGGATAGTTGTTCAAGTTCATTGACTATGCTTAAGGTGTATTAACCATCTCTTGGCATACACAGTTTATTGGATATATTCTTTCCTCGCAACAACTCATACTTTGTATCAATGATTCTCACAATAGTATACTTTGTATTCTATTGCGCCTTTTCCAACCTTCAAAATAATTCATTGGCTAATTAAAGGAAAGGCTACAGCCATTTCCTTCCAAATGATGGATCCATTGTGCTAATTTTTATTGGGGTTCCTAATCCAACTTTCTAAAATATTGAGCGATATGCACTTCTAAATATTCAGCTCACAAAAATTCTCTTTACCACTAATCAATCTCCATACACACTTGGAAGTTAAGTCATTGTTGAAAGAAAATGTATTTTTTAATCCTCAACCCTCTAGGTGTTTGGGTAGGGCTAATTGCTACCATTTTACCAAAGGGATTCTATATCTCTATCTATTACCTAACCACAAAAACTTATAACTTATTTTTTAATTCTATTCATAACACTTTTAGGGATGTAAACCAAGGACATACATCTTGAAAATGCAACAAGAAAATCATTATTTAATGTTTTCCTTGAATTAAATTAGGAATAAAATTGTAATTCCACATCGCAAGATAACTTGTATGAGATAACTAAGTTAACTTGACTTAGTTGGCTCAGTTAATTCGAGTTGAAGGTCTAACTTGAGTCATGTAGATTGTCTCCTGCATTATAGGAGCCCTGGATGAGTTTTATTTTGAGTTGTAATTAATTAATTCTATTTAATTGAGTTAAATTTAGTTAAACTAGTTCCAACTGATGGAGGAACTAGTAAGAGGTCAGAAAGTGGGGTGTTGCTTCATGTATTCAACCAATTAACTGATGATTCACTCATAAATAACTCATGCATGTCAGATCTGAGAGTTACCCAGTTGAGATTGGAGTTCAAGGGCAGTGTACTATCAGTTGTATAATCATCCAAATTGTACAGGTGTTGCATGTAGTAAAAGGAAGGCCTATGAGGATTGCACAATTCATATTGAGGATTTTACCTAATTAATAGGGGGCTAATTATCAAAGAAACGACACAAGGAAATAAGGACTTGGGAAATCCAAAATTTGATTAATTATTGGCCTCGGCTCGTTTAGGAAGTAGTGAGACAGATAGAGATAGTACAAAGGTTGCTCAAGCTTGAGAAAAGCATTTTAATCTTCTCGTATATTCTGACTAATGCAATAAAAAGATAACAGTGGTTTTTAGTTGTTCCTTTCCCAAGAAATCATTGTGTAATGTGTTGATTTAATTCTTTCTCATATGCTTCATGATTTCTCGATCGATTATTTGTTTCCGTTGATGAGTAGACTAGATTCAATTATATTATTTTAGTAAATTACAATTAGTAGTTTGAATCTACAAGGAATTTATACATGGTATCAGAGCATAATTCACTCTAAAAGAGGATAATACAAGTTTGTCTTTTGCAGGTGAAATCAAATTTGCAGTATCATTCTTCAGAGCCAGTGGAATGTTGTTCTACGGATTGAGACCTGAATATGCCGTTGAGAGTAGTTAGAACTATATTACTTGGAAGGACAAGATGGAGGCATTGTTGGAAGAAAATGGGCTAAAGAAATTCATAGACAAAGATATTCCTAAGCCTCCAACAATGGATGCTCAAGATCTGGCAAAGTGGACGAAATGTGTTGCAAAGGCAAGAAGGATTATACTAGAAGGAGTTCGAGATCATATTGTCTCGAACTTCCATGGGAAGGAAACACCATATGGAATGTGGAAATCCTTGGTCAACTTGTTTCAAAACAACAATCACCATAGGAAGTTTCCACTTAAGGGAAAGCTTTGTAAGATCAAGATGGAGAAGGGTGACATAATACCACAATAGTTTAGTAGGTTCACCCAATGTCAAGATGAGCTTGGGAGCATTGGTATTACAGATGTTGAAGATGATATGGTCATCCTAGCACTTCTAGGCCTGCACAAGACCTGACACAACTACCAGGATTCAGTAAATGGGAGGGAGAATCTACTAAAGTGGGATCATTTGTGGTCCGACTTGGTGCAAGAAGAGATAAGTCAAAGCACTAGAGATGGGACCTCATCCAAGCATGACGATGAGGAGAATTGTTCCTTAGCTGGAAAGGCAGAGAAAGGGAAAGGAAAGAAATTCCAATCCAAAGGATATTCCAGTCAGGGCGGCAAGAAGAAGGAATCATTGAAGATTAAATGTAATCACTATCATGAGTTGGGACACTATGCCACGAAGTGTCCGCATAAGAAGGCCCGCAAGAATCCCTCAAGAGGAACGAAAGTTAAATCTCTTGATTCACAATTCGAGTTGGATTTCACCCTCATTTCATGCATGGTGACATTGGTGATGGGTAGCGTGTGGTATATGGATAGTGGAGACTCATTCCATATGACCAACAACAAATAATTTTTCAATGACTTGGACGAGAAGGACCTCCAAATGCACATCGAAATGGGAGATGATAGAAGGTATAACATGACCAACATTGGTATTGTTACTTTTCAGAGGGAGACTGGTTCTCCTCTTACATTAAAAGAGGTCATGTATGTTCCATGTTTAAAGAAGAATTTAGTTTCAGTTTCTATGTTGGAGGAATGTGGCTACGATGTGATATTTAGCAAAGGAAAGGATTTCCTTCGTCACATAGCCACAAGACAAGTGAAGCGGATTGGAGTTCAAGTGAAGAACTTCAACAAATTGGATGTAGAAGACTGTGCTACTTTGAGAAAAAAAGTAGAGAAGCTGCAGAGCCGAGACATCAGTGAATTATGGCATAGAATATTAGGCCACTTGCACCATGGAGCTTCTAAGATCATGCAACAGATTTCTACAAGACTTCCCAAGGGTGCACTAAAGTAGAGAGATACATGCAAATGGTGTACATTGGGGAAGTACACCAAAGCCACTTGTTATGTGAAATCTACGATTACAGATAGAAGTATCTTCCCTACGCTTGGTGGAATGACCTAGAACAACATAAATAAAAAAGGACTATTGATTTCATTAAAGTAAATATATAACGAGATGAAGCCTACCTGGAATCTGTCATATGCTTCACTCCTTCCTTGGCTTGAATGCTCCAATCCTAGCTCTAATTGCTATAATTATAACCTGCACAGTCAGATAAAACTATCCAGTGATCCACGAAATCTATGCATCATCATATAATAACTTTATTCAATAGATCAACATGGTATTGAAATATATGAAACCATAACATCATATATAGGAAAACAAAGAACTCTTTACATTAATAGAAATGGAGTGAGTTACAACCAAAAATAGGTGTTGGTCTTGTATAAGAGTTCCTCCAAGTTTACTTGTCCTTTCCTTCTCACAAAGTGCACCTCTAATCACCCTAATGCATGGAAAAATATCTCTCACAGCACTAACATAAGGGTAGAATCACTCTCCAAAATCCAACCCCTTGCCTATGGATGGCAATAAATATATAGGTGAAGGAGGTAGTTCATGAATTCGTATCCTTTTACCAATCTGGGATTGAGCTCCACTCTTGATGGGAGGATGAGCTCAAGGGATATGGGATGAAAACTCCATGGTAATATAGGATATGATTCAATAATTTTATCTAAGGCAAATGGCTACAACATATTCTGGAATGTTGGAAGATGAAGCTTTGGGATTCTTTCTCTTTTTCCCAAATTTCTAGAATCAACGCACCCCCAACACTGAGCAACCTACTGGTGATCAGCACAGGTTCAAAGTAGGGCAACCTGGTAGACAATGTTGGCCAGTAAGAGACCAGGGTGCGTTGGTCCTTAAAATGATAGAAACAAGGTACTTTCAGGTAGAAACTTAGGGATTAGAATGAGTCATGCTTAGGGCTTTGTGTAAGGATGATGAAAAATGGGTCAAAGGATGTTGATTGATCCAGTTGAAGGCCTATTGACCAAATGTGACAAAATGGTCTATAACATATTGCCCCCTAAAGCGCAAAGTTAGAAATGATATTTGATGACTGAAGTGCTTTACCATGTGACAAGTCGGGATCAAGAATAACCTGCGGGATCATTATCTGTTAAAATACATTTACATCATGACATATTTGTTGAGGGAAGCATACCCATACTCAACACATAAGCTAACATTACATGTACAATGATCAAAATACATGTCCACGGATGACTGATGGTGGACTCGTGACTAGATGAAGGTTTGTATGATCTTAGTCATCATACATTGTGATCTTGTATTACTCCTAAAATCACATCTTGAATGGATGAAACTATATTTAAGGTATTTTATCTCGTTCCCACGACCAATCAATGTACGAGTCTAACCATGTGAATCAATGAGTTGAAGTCGAAAATGGTAGACACCATCTGATTAGCGACCAATGATGTAATTTGTTAGTAGACGTGAGAGAAACCATCAATGTTGTTAATGGCTCTCAAGGTACTCTAGTACAATATGTATGGTGTGAATAAATGAGTTGATGTTGAACACCACACAAAATATTTTGGTTGAAAGCCAATGATGTAAACCCGTCGCCTAGAGCGAGGAAACTTTCCATAGATGTATGCAAGTATCGAGGGGTGTTTCCAAGTCAACTTCCTGGATAATGAGTTGATGTCGACAGGAAGCGACCCAACGCAAGAGGGCCTTGATGTATTGAACCCCATCAACGACACGAAATGGGTATGATAATTTGAGACACAATGATCAAAATGATGTTGATACAAAACTGGATCAAGAAAGGCATACATGGAATGAAGGCTTAAGAGTGTTGTAGCAGATATTAACTGAATGACTTCTCTTGAACACAACGGCGACACTGAAATGGAGTTGGCAGCATTGACCCAAAACCAAAAATGGAGGCTTTTAAATGGTATGACAAACCAAAAGACAAGCATATTTCCCAACCCAACAACCACTAAGATGAAGTGGAAGAGTGTTGTGTTCAAGAGCGAATCGCTGCCATTATCAAAGGGAGTACCTTATTTTCCTAATTTCCCCAACCATACTGGTTAATACCTCTTTATTTTTTAACAAGCTTGAGGAGGATAACATATGCTTGATCTATAGGTTCATCCTTCGGATGAATCCCTCCGAGAATATTTAACAAACTTGGCAAATGAGTGGTTTTGTCTTGTCATGAACGACGAGTCCATCATTGTTTGATGTTTCAATGAGTCCAGCAAAGGTATAACTCGACATCTTTTTAATTTTTAGAGAGTTTGAAAAAAAGGCAAAAAAGAAAACTCTAGATGTTTCTTTTCATAAATAGTCCCTTAGGTAAAAAAAAAAGGCAAAAACTAATACCCAAGAGAACCTCTTAGCCATGTTCGACTAAGGTATTCCTCTTTCGTAAGTAGTCTATCTCAATCTAGAAAAGGGTTAAACTTATACTGAGTAGACGTCTTTTCATTTACTTTAATGAGTTCGAAAAGAAATGTGCTTGACAATATTTCATATTTTGGGAGTCTAAAAGAGTTTAAAGAGGACTCCTCCTAGAGGAACGAGTGGTATAAAGGGATAAAATCTAGTTACGGTCATGATGGAACTTCTCAAAACACGTAGAGGTTAAGAGGCTAGATAATAAGACCACTCATCGCAACAGTTCTTCACGAAAGGGAAAAACAACTAAGTGAAAGTGTATGATTGACCAAGTAGATGGTGATGATGGAAAGAGAAAACCAAGGCTCATTTGGAAAAAATAGGTTGATAAAGATGACAATCATGAGAGATAAAATGAGAATGGTTTCATTTTGACACAAGCTTGAAACAAAGGAAAAACTATGCTTGAAATAAGTTTGCATGCCCCCATAATAATGACTCAATTCGAGGTACATGCCCCCCAAGCTTCATTTCATTCACTTAAGTAGACTACCGGTTACTAACAGGTGGATGGGATGAAGGTTCATTTACGAGATCAAGTGAAATAATCGACTGGGAATTCACGAGATCTAATCGAATACTTGAATTGGAATGGGGTTTTATTCATTTTTTAATGATCTTGACATGGAAAAATAACTATACTCCTGACACCTTGTTTCATTTTTTAACGAGCTTGACACAAGAAAAGGAATTTTGCTCAAAGGACCTTGTTTCATTTTTAACGAGTTTGACACAAGAAAATGAACTTTGCTCCTACACCTTGATCATAACCTACAGAAGGTCATGGCTTTAAAGAGCGTCTCATATGATGGGAGAAAAACGCTCTAGATTGGATACGAATCAAAGGATCCAATAGAAATATTGGGTTCTAATGCCCCTAGTAAATGGTTCACCATATCACCTATTGGATCTAGGTCAAAAGAAGTTGAGTGGATAGTGAAAGGCTCATATTCATCAGTATGTATGTGAATGGGATAGTTTGCCACATAATTAACCTGTGGCGGGGAAGATAACAGTTGCACATTTGGAATGCTTGTGGAAGTAGGATAATGGGTAGTCAACTCAGGACCAACAAATGAAATTTGATCGGTAGCCACAATCCTTCCATCATGCAGGAAGCACGTCACTCTAAAGACAACCATAACATCAATACATACAGTTTTTCCTCCCAAGGTAACAGGAAACAGAGGAAGGATCCCTAAGGGTTGATTGGTTCTTATGTTAAAATCTAATAGATTCAGAGTAGCAGACTCAAGCTGTGGGGAACCCAAAGCTTTCCAAGCAGTGGAGGATAGAAAAATAACAAAATCTCCTTCATATATAGCAGTGTGATGGATATTCTTATCATAAGCCTTTACCATGATCATAAAAGGCATGTAAGAATGGAGACGAGGTTCTATCAATTGACTCCAATCAAAGGAAATGTCCTTTTTCGTTGGAGGTGGTTTCATGGGAACGGGAGAAATGCTCCCTTGTCTGGTAAAATTAGAAGAAACAATAAGAATTTGAGTGGTATGATCCTCACTCTCTACGGGTAAATTATGATTAACTGAAGGTGGAATCGGGTCAACAATTTTATCAACCAATGGTTAGTCAAGAACAGACTCATGGGATTCACATTTAGAGAGAGCGAGATTGATTGGAGATGGATTCTGATCAATCATTTCATCATCTAGTGGATGATTGGGAGAAAGCTTTCGATAACTAGCCGGAAGACAAGGCTGAGAAGTTGTAAGGTTTTCCAACACTTTTGAGGCTTCATCCATATAAGGACAAAGGTGAATAGGATGATTCCCTTCACATAACCTACAAGGAAACTTGATTTTACCCCTTTTCCCATGGAACTTACTATCACTAGGTGATGGTTTATCACCAACATGATCGCCAGACGTTAATGACAAAGGTTGATGTGAAACTGTAGACCACACTTCTAATATCTTAGGAATACCAGGACAGTGTCTAAGAAGGTGGTCACCCTTACATAACATGCAAGGGAGTTTAACTTTGCGGGGTTGATTGGAAGGTTCCTCCATACTAGTTGCATCTATAGTAATGGTTTCTTGGTTGCTCCCTTCTTATTTTTCTTCTTCTTAATCTTCCTTATCTTCTTCTTCTTATTCACCTGGTTACTAAATTTGAGGCTTTCACTAGATGAATAGGAAGAAGAGCGAACATGCGAAGAAGGCAAAGGGTCAATTTTAGGATCAACTTGAGGTTGATATTTTTCAGGTGGAGGAGAATCTGGTTGAGGAGAAATCTGGACATTCATAACCTTAGTGGTCGGAAACAACCAAATTGGTAAACCAATGGTAAATTCGAGAAGGGACAACATTTCCATATAAGGAGAACCAATATTTCCAAAAGAAGGAAAAGGACTAGGATTCCCGTCATAGGGGTTTCCTTGACCGGTGGATTCGTGAAATGTTGCCATTAGTCTCAACCTAAGATCTACTAAGGAGTTGTTCCATGGTAAGGATGTTGTTTCATGATCAATTACTTGATTTTAGAAATTAAAGACAAGAACAAAAACAAAGAGGGGTAACTAGTCAAAAGGGTTTACCAAGCAACCGTGAACTGCAATATATACCTTGGCAAACCAAGGACTTAACGTACGTGAAAAAATCTCCCTGAATGTTGTGTTCGATGTGTCATGGTATACAAGGTAGCTGAATCAGTTACTTATGGTGAGGATAGAAACCTATGGTTGACTTCCAAAATATACTCGATGGTACATGGAAGTGAAGTCCATAATAGTGTTGTCTAATGTGTAATCATTCGATGAGAGCGTTCCCATATACTTATCATGCGTGGAGCACCATTCGATATACTTGAAGGTGCGTGGAGAACGATCTGACACACTCACATACATGGAATGGGATATCACCCCGGAATGAAACGCTAACAAAAAATGACAACTCCTACATTTAAAAACGTCGAAACACACCTCTAACCTAGACCTCTGTGTGTGTCATTAAGTTTCAAATGCTCCTTAGGTTAATTGAAGTGAATTTTAGAGTTGATCTTGAATTATGTTTTGATTTCAAGGCTCAAAACTCGATGTCACCTGAACACACCTATGATGAAACTGATATGACAAAAATAACTCTTTTCATTTTCCTTTTAACAATGAAATGCCTAACTAAGTAGGGGAAGAAGAAATCAATCAACAATACAACAAACAAGTGATGCAACAATCGATCTCTAAAACTTCACTTTTCCAACCAAAATCAAAGCCCTATATGCAATGCATGATGCATACGAATTTTATTTTAGATTTCACTTAATTTTCAGATGAAAACTAAGATATTTTCCTAATCGTTGATAAAATAAACTATTCAAAATGATTATTGAAACACCAATTCTCTCAAGCACTCAATGATCAAATAATTTAGTTTGCTAATGACCTATTGACAAGAACAAAGGAAAATATAAACAAATTCTTATCAAAGGCACTCAAAACCAAAAAATAACAAGATGAAGGCTTATGAGAGACCAAAACACACTCAGGGACATAAGGAGGACCAATTGGAACAAAGTTAATCAGAGAGAAAATCACAGAAAGGAAATTTTGTGCATCAAATTAGGATCACAGCAGGTGTTGAAAGGGATAGGGTTCACTGCAATGCAAGTGCAAAGAAGGCTAGGGTGCACTGCAATGCACTGTATGTAGACCACAGGGTGCAGTGTTTAAAGAAAGCCAAGTTCTAACACAAAAAATGAAACTAAATCTCAATGAAAGGTCTTCCTAGGTTTTTTTCTTGACTGAATGAGATAGTAAAGGTATGAAGAAGAAGTAAGAACAACACAATGGACAAAGAAACCACCAAGGAAATACATTGAACCCTAGTATGGCCGCCAATTTATTATGCGGAATCTACGACTACAGACAGAAGTATCTTCCCTAGGTTTGGTGGACTAACCTATAACAACATAAAGACAAAGGGACTAATGTTTTCCTTAAAGTAAATAGATAACGGGATGAAGCCTACCTTGAATTTGTCATATGCTTCGCTCCTTCCTTGGATTGAATTCTCCAATCCTAGTTCTGATCGTTATAATTAGAACCTACACAGTCAGATAACACAAGCCAACGATCCATGGAATCTATGCAACATCATCTAATCGCTTTATTCAATAGATCAACACGGTATTGAAATATATGAAAACATAACATGATATATAGGAAAATAAAGAACTCTTTGCATTAATAGAAATGGAGTGAGTTACAACAAAAAATAGGTGTTGATCTTGTAGAAGAACTCCTCCAAGTTGACTTGTCCTTTCCTTGTCACAAAGTGCACCTCTAATCACCCTAATGCATGGAAAGATATCCCTCACAAAAACAATATAAGGGTAGAATCACTCTCCAAAATCCAACCCCTTGTCTATGGATGGCAGTAATATATCGATGAAGGAGGTAGTTCATGAATTCTTATCCTTTTGCCAATTCGGGCTTGAGATCCACTCTTGATGGGAGGATAAGCTCAAGGGATAAGGGATGAAAAATCCAAGGTAAGATAGGATAATATTTGAGACTTTATCAGAGGTAAGTGGTTACAAAAAATCCTGGAAGCTTCCAGAAGAGGAAGCTTCGAGATTCTTTCTCTTTTTCCTGAATTTCTAGAATCAATGCACCCCCAACATTGAGCAAACCACTAGTGATCAACGCATGTGCAAAGTAGGGAAACCTAGTAGTCAATGTTGGCCAGTAAGAGATCATAGTGCGTTGGTCCTTAAAATGGTTGAAACAAGGTACTTCCAAGTAGAAAATCATGGATTATAATGGGTCATGCTTAGGGCTTTGTACAAGGATGATGAAAAAGGGGTCAAACGATTTTGATTGATCTAGTTGAAGGCCTATTGACCATATGTGGCAAAATGGTCTATAACACCACCTTTCATGATAAGGACAATCGAGCGCAAGCGATCCTTGAAAGAGCTCACTCAAATGTGTGTGGTTAGTTCTCAACAATCTCCACGGCCAAGCACATGTATTATGTAATATTATAGATGATTTCTCACATAAGTGTTGGTTTTTATTCATTTAGAAGAAAGATCACACCTTCTCTAAATTTTGTGAATTTAAAGCACTTGTTGAGAAAGACATTGGCAAGAAAGTGAAGGCTCTTAGGAGCGATAATGGTGGAGAATATGTTTCAAATGAATTTGAGAACTTTTGTACATGAGAAGGCATTCAACGAGAGTTAATAGCACCTCATAACCCGCAACAGAATGGGTTGGATGAAAGGAAGAACATAAGTATTGTGGGAATTGCATGAGCGATGTTACATGATTAGGGCCTACCGTTACACTTGTGCGTTGAAGCATGCAACACAATTGTATATGTGCAGAACAAGAGTCCTCGTCAGATTCTCAGGATGAGTACACCAAAAGAATCTTTTGCAAGTAAGAAATTATATGTGGCACACTTCAGGATCTTTAATTCATCAGTTTACTGTCATGTTACCAAGGATGCAAGGAAAAAGTTAGAACTGACAGCTGAGTTGGGCATATTTGTGGGGTATACTGATACACCTCACAACTATCAAGTGTACCTACCATCTCACAGGATGATAGTGGTTCATAGAGATGTGAAGTTTGATGAAGAGAAGGCCATGATACAGTCCCTTGAGAGAGAGCTTTAGTTACATGCAAATGCGGAGCTTTTAGCTCCAAAGGAAGAACCTCAGGATAATGTGGAGAAGCCACATGCAAAGGAGTTGAGAGTGGAGGCACCTACTCATGCAGAGACTTCCAAGGATGGAAGGAAGCGCACTAGAGAGGATGACATATTGATGCATGATGCTAGAGAGAATGTGGGAGCACGCACCCACAACGTAGGCAGAGGAGGTCACCAGATCAGTACATTTGCTACATGGCTCTAATGAGCGAGAGTATAGAGATTTAGCCATCCTCATTCGAGGAAGCAGTGCAACAACCAGTATGGCTTAATGCCATGGTAGAGGAGTATGACTCCATTATCAAAATAATGTTTGGGAAGTGGTCCCAAGACCAGTAGACAAGTCAGTGGTGAGTTTTTGATGGCTTTAAAAGGTAAAGCAAGCAACATATGGGAGTGTCGAGAAACACAAGGCCATATTTGTAGCCAGAGGGTTCTCTCAAGTGGAGGGAATTGATTACAAGGATACCTTTTCTCCAGTAGAAAGGTACTCTTCAATCAGATCTATTCTAGCACTTTCAGCGCAGATGGGATGGAAGATACATCAAATAGATGTGAAGACAACATTCCTCAACGGAATGACTGAGGAAGAGGTGTACATTGAGCAGTCAGATAGATTTGAGACCTTCAACGGTGAGTCGCATGTGTGCACACTCAAGTGAGCATTGTATGGATTGAAACAAGCACTCCATGCTTGGTACGCCATGATTGACAATTATTTCACCACATTGGGCTTCACCAAAAGAGAAGCAGATGAAAACCTTTACCATAATGTTGTTAAAGGTAAATTATTGATTATAGTATTAATTCTAATAGGTGATGAGAAGCTCGTCAAATCTTGCAAATAAGATCTTCCAAGAGAATTCAAGATGAAGGACCTGGGGCTCATGCATTATTTATGTGGTATGGAAATATGGCAAGGAGATGAGGAACTGTTTGTCTCTAATGGCAAGTATGCCAATGAGATAATGAAGAAGTTCCACATGGAGAGCAACAAACCCATGGAGACTCCTCTAGTAGGGAATTGGAGGAAGGAATATGCTACTTCAGGTGAAGTAGTGAAGGCTACTATTTACAGGCAGCTTGTGGGTTCACTTATGTACTTGGTGAACACACGACTAGACATATATTTTGCAGTTAACCAACTTAGTCAAGCAATGGTTAATCCAACCAAACTCTATTGGAAGGTAGCTAAACATGTGTTGAGATACCTCTGAGGCACCACTCAATTTGGTCTTCGGCATAGACAGGAAAATGGAGTGAAGTTACAAGGATTCATAGATGCAGATAGGGTAGGGAGTCCATCTGACAGGAAGATCACATTAGGGGGAATCTTCAATATTGAGTCAACAATAATTTCTTGGTACATCAAGAAGCAGAGATCGGTTGCACTCAATTCGATAGAAGTACAGTACATGGTTGTTAGTCAAGCAACTTGTGAGGATATCTGAATGAGGAAGATCCTTGTTGGGTTGTTTGGTCAACGAATGGATCCTACATTGATTTACTGTGGCAATCATAGTTGTATCAAACTTTACGAGAATCCAATTTTTCATGATCGTTCCAAGCATATCAACATTCGGTATCACCATCTACGAGATTGTGTGTAGAGGAGAATCACGTTGTTGGAGTACATTCCTATAGGGGAACAAGATGCAAACATCTTGACTAAGGCACTATCAAGAGGAAAATTCGAGTTCCATAGAGGCAGGATCGGGGTATCTGATAATAACTTCCTTGTTGAGAGGGAGTGTTGAAAATGCAACAAGGAAATCCTGGTTTAATTTTGTCCTTGAATTAAATTAGGAATAAAATTGTAATTCCACATCACAATACAACTTGTACAAGTTAACTAAGTTAATTTGACTTAGTTGGCTCAGTTAATTCGAGTTGAGGGTCTAATAGGAGCCCTAGTTGAGTTTATTTTGAGTTGTAGTTAATTAATTAAGTTTAACTGAGTTAAAATCAATTAAACTAGTTCCAACTAATGGAGGAACTTTTAGGAGGTTAGACAATGGGGTGTTGCTTCACGTGTTCAACTAGTTTACTAATGATTCACTCATAAATAACTCATGCATGTCAGATCTCAGAGTTACCCTGTTGAGATTAGATTTCAAGGCCAACGTACTATCAGTTGTATAATCATCCAAATTGTACAAGTGGTGGATGCAGTCAGAGGAATACCTATGAGGATTGCGTAATTCATATTGAGGAATTTCCCTAATTAATAGGGGGTTAATTCCCAAGGAAACAATCCAAGAAAAATAGGGACTTGGGAAAGCCAAAATTTGGTTAAGTATTGGCTTGGGATTATCTAGGAAGCAATGAGACAAATAGAGATAGTGCAGAGGCTGCTCTGGCTTGCGCAAAGCATTGTAATCTTCTCATATTTTCTGACTAATGCAATATACAAATAACATGGCTTTTTGGTTGTGGCTTTCCCCAGGAAATCATTGTGTAATGTGTTGATTGAATTCTTTCTCTTATATGCTTCGTGATTTTTCAATTGATTAATTATTTTTGGCGACGAGTAGAGTAGATTCAAGTCTATTGTTTTAGTAAATTACAATTATCAGTTTGAATCTACAAGGAATTTCTACAATCCAATAAACAATTATTGCTTCAATAATAGATTTAACAATGATACATTTGATCTATGAGATAACCATTAGTTATACCAAACATTTAGTCTATTCTCTACCTTGGCTATAAGCCAACTCTAATATCTCTTTCCATAATTATTAGGTTTAAGAATAAATTCAATATAATTCATCCACTACTCTAAATCAACCATTTATTAGGGAAATAATTGATTAATGAAATGGATTTCTTTTGTAATGGTCCCAAAGAAAGAAATTGTTGACTTCCAAACATTAACCAACATGTTAGTTGCAATGTAGTAGAGGTCAAGTACCTCTTTAATATTTAAAGCATCCTACCTAATATGATCACAGAAGAGGAAAATATCATCTATGAACAACATATGTGATAAATGAAAAACTCAAATTTTGATGCCTCTAAATGCACCTAATTTTTTTGTTTTCCTCTTAAAAGGATCCACTTAATCATTCTACTACAACGAAGGAAAAAGAGGTGATATCAAATATACCTAACTTTCCATCCTTATAGGCCTACAAGAAGTGGAGGTGAAAACATTAATTGGCATAGCAAAGGAAACGAAAGAGAAAGAACTCATGATCCTATTCACAAAAATAAACGTCAAACACTAAATAAATCAATGTTAATCACAAATATAACCAACTTTCCTTTTTTGCACACTTTGAATAAGTCTATCTTTATGACTATTTATGGGTTTTTTTAGTTTTGATCAAATGTAGTCCCTCTGCTACCTTGACTACTTCATGTATCTATATTCCCATAAAAATACCAAAGTGTTCATGTTAAATAGTTTTTGACAATATCATATTGACCCTAAGAGCAATAATATTTTCCCTAATTTTAAATATGCAATTACACAATGATACATTTTGAAATTTCTCAAAGAGTCAAGACAATTTTATTTTGGGATCAAGGTAATGAAGCTAGAATTAAAAACTGCAAGCATCCTCCCTAACACCATGGACTCATTAATAACCTTCAATAGGTCATCTTTTATGATGTCAAAGAAACCTATGAAAAAACTCTATGATCCACCCATCCATCCTCAATCTCTTGGCCTTCTAAAAATTGTGAAGTATCATCTCAACTCACTTTTGAGTTGTCCCTTAGTAAAGATTAGTAAAAGGAAAACATAGAAATTGATGTCTTTGATGGTTCTTGGAAGTGTCATTATTGTATTTAAACGAAAAAGGTCTTGAAACATGGAGTTAAAATAACATATACAATAAAATAAACAAGTGGCATGGGAAAGCCAATTGCCCCATGTAAAACTAAATAGAAGAACTTGTGACTAGTTTTGAACATGCTATAACTAATACCAACATCTATAAACAAAAAAACATGACAGGGGAACTTGGGGCGATAGATAGGGTGCTTTGGGTTGTTTGAATTTTGGAGCATGGAGTCCCTTTTTTTTGCTATTAAACCCTTTGAAGCATTTCTATGATTTGAACCTCCTTGTCACATCTAGTCGAGTCTTCAATTACATTAAGAAGAGAGTGATACTTATCACACAAGAGCTAAAGAGTGTCCAAAATGTGTACCAAGATATGATTGTATTGTTTTGATCGCTTATCCAAATTGAAAATATATTTGTTTTGCTAGCAAATGTTGATAGTGAGTGATTAGTGGCTAACCCTACTTTCAAAGACTCCTATGTCCAACATAGGTTGTGTATGTGCCTTATCAATCATTTGGCTATAAGTGTTCCTTCTCTTATTACAAACTTTATCTTTAAAATTTGTCATCTTCTAAATGGTGGACTCATGTTTAGAGGTGAAACTTTTCGTGAGTCTCGGACCTTTCCATTTTTTCGAATGAGTGTTGGGTGGAGCTACAACCTTCTATTTTCAGGTTTGGGGTTTCATAGGTCCTCCTTTGAATTGACTTTTAAGAGGGGTTTCCTCTACATCAGCACATTCTTTCTTAAGGCCATCTACCTCAAAAATTCAAAGACGGGTATTATAACCCATGACTATAAGCTTTGTACCAATGATTCTTTATAATAATTTGTCAGGGATCTTCTAGTTCTCAACTCTCTTCTCCTCAATTTTTTGATGTAGAGTGGTTCAAAATCATACATGAAGAGTTATATAGTCCCCCTTAACCATTATGGGTATAAGGAAAACCATTCTCTTTCTACCATGGTTGTAAATCATGATCTCAAATAACTCTGTAGATTTTGCTTATGCCTTATTCTCTAATTTATAGGAAGAGTTTCCTTTGCATCCTCGTTCTCCTTCTTAAGGTCATATGCATCAACAATTTGTAGAGGGATAGAATAATGCAAGCCCTTGGGTTTAGTCTTGATATTTTTTAGGGATCTCTTTCCAAATTTCTTCTCCTCAACTCTCTTTTCCTCAAAATTTTGATTAAGGAGGGTGTGGCATCACGAGTGAAGATGTTATGGATTCCCACTTATCCATCTGGGTATAGGTAAACGTGTTCTCTCTTCCATGGTTGTGAAACATTGTATTGAATAACTCTATGGACTCCGCTTCTACACTTTGTATCAATATCATGTGTGTCGGTACCAATTCCCACATAAATGACTTTGCAAGAATGATATCAACCTCCTATTGTCCTCTCAAATTACTTCTAACATGTTGGTGGTTAGTTCTCTCACCATATACAGCCATAATGGCATCATCAACATATATAATTGTTGTGGATAATTTTCGAAAAAAACTGTGTAAGGGATTTCTAAATCCATCCAACATTTCAGGGGTTTTGGGGACACTTATTAATGCTTTTTGGTCCCCCTGATGATGGGATGGAGTGTCCACGCAAAACATTGGTAGACAAGACTATAATATATATATATATATATATATAATAATATATATAATATACAATATATATATATATATATATATATATATATATATATATAGATATAGATATATATATATATATTATTTATTTATTTATTTATTTTTCTCTAAAAATTCTCCACAACATGAACAATTGTGAAAATCTATACTCAGTTATACATAATTGTTGCCCTATTTAGGTAAGAAAATTCCTCTTAAGCATTGACACATTCTCTTTTTGAGGTTGTTATTGTCGAATGCACTTTAGTTGAGATGAAGATCTATTTGCCTCCTAGAAATTTCTTAATTGTCTAAGTGATCAACCAATGGATTTGTTGTACTTTGTACATGCAAAGGTTAAATAACATTAAGTTTTGTAATGTTTTTTGCTATAAATTCTAAACTAATTAGAGAAACTTGTTAGTAGAGACCCATCCTAAGTTGGAGCCATTGATAAATTTAGTGATGAAAATAATGAAGATTTATGAGTCTCCCTCAATCACTGGGTTACTGAAACCATATATATCAATTTGTTGAATCACTTTCTCTAAAGCCCAAAGTTCTGACAAGTTGTTGTGTTATGTACATTGTATCCAACTCTTATTCTAGTTGGACTTGGGGTTTCCCTTGGAGGCTCAATAAAAAATGAGCTTGACCATATGTTTTGGAAGGGGTTTCTAAAGAATTCAAGATCATTGTTTGTGTGTTCACAACTTTCTAAGTGAGGGTCTCACCTAAAATCTAGGTCATGAGGATTACTTTTCCCTATTCTGGGTATTTTTATCCTTTTATGTCCATCCCATAGCTTTAATGGTTTCCCTAGGATTATTTTATATTACTAGCCAAATTGTGTGTGCCCCCTTTCACAAAATATTAAGTGATTGCATTCGTTCTAGAGTGTCCACAAGATTATCACTATCAGGAGAATCAAAGATAAAGTGTTATTATTCTCTCCATTTTTTTAAATATGTGTTAATTCTTGTAGGTGTCATAACAATTATTTGGGAAAAAATATTCCATAACAGTTAGTTTTTAATTTATTACAATGTAGCAATAATATCTTGTAGCGTTCGAAAATAAATTTAGATTTGAAATTGATTTCACACAAAACTAGGGTCCCTATGTCGAGACTGGTAAGCATAGAGTTTAATATTATCCTACTAAAATTAAACACTTAAAAACACACTCAAATATAAGATAAATTTAAAGACGTATATGTGAGCTAGAAATTGGGTCCCCTTGGGTAGTAGAGTTGAGTTCATCCCAAGAGTTACCAGAAATACCTTGAGTGTGGGATTGTTATTCTATTGAATTTTCTAGAACTGAATATGTGCAACTTGTCATATTTACTAGTAAGTCTTAGATGGTTGAAATTGAATATTCCAATTCAAGATACTTCATGCATGTAATTAAGACTGCAAACCAATATTATTGTTCCCATTCATGCAAAACTAGCCAAAATGTATTTCCTTGCTCAAATGTTGTATTTATCCTAAGTTTGTTATGCTTCCTAGGTTTAGATTTGAATTGTGCTTACCATTTCTCAAATGCCATGCTTTCCCTAGTCAAATTGCCTTGGATTTTTACCAATTCTTGGTCACATTTCAACAAAACTCATAAAACCTCATTTACCTCCTTGGTATTTCACAACAAATATAGCGTGTCGTTGTGAATGCAATGAGATAATATTATCACTTGTCTAGTTTCCCAAGTCATAAAAAAATATAGAGCATAAAGAGAATACCAACACTTTGTGAGAAAAGGAGGAAAAATAACAAGGGAGGCAACACACTTGATCTTTTCTCTTTCCATTTGCATTAATTATCTTGGTTTGCTTCAAGAATGACAACAAATCCCACAATATACTCCAACCTCCCCTCCCATCGGGGAATACATATTTCACACCAAAGCTTCATAAAAATAAAACCTTGTGTAATGCAAGGGGATTGAAAAATAGGAGTCAACATCAAAGGAAAGGGAAGGGGTCATTCACTTACCCCTTTGGTGAGCTTCTTGAAGTGGGGAGGGAGGTATGGGAAAAGGAATCCCTTGATGTCTTTTTTTTACCACAATTTTTTTATAGAATTAGACTATGGACACTTCTTTTATTGCCACCCAACATAAGCTATAAATGATCCAAGTACAATTACTTTCTTTTAAGTGCTTATAAAGGGTGACCCTCAACTACTTTAGGAGAAGCTCCTATGTTTGCTAATCCAAATCACTCTAGAAATTGTCCCTCCAAGAAATTCATTGAAATGTGGAGGGAGATATGAGGAATGGTACCCATTGGTTTTATTAAATACTAAAACTTTGTGGAATTAGGCTACGATGACTTCTTTTCTCACCATCTAATGTAAGCCATAAATTGTCGTAAGCTTTTAAAGCCTTATGTTTGTCATGAAATGAATCGAAGTATTGTGTGTGTTCACCATAATTTATCATTAGGTTTTGAAGATATTATGATCACCATTTCATCCATTGAGGTATTGAGAGTGTTCTTTTCTTGATAGTTAATCACTCCCCACAATCATTGTAGAGATGGGCCTACATGTTAAAGAAAAAAACATGTCTTCGAGAGGAGGAAGTTTGACCTTGCATGAGGGAATTATTGATTGTTGTAAATTAACCTGTTAAAATCATTGGGTAGTTATGATGCTCATAAGTTTCGTACCTTAATACTTTGCTAGTATGCTAAAAAAATGTGATCCACTCAGAGAGGAGGGAAATTGACCTTGCTTTAGAGCATGACTAATTGTTGTGGAGATGATTTCTAGGGTATTAGTGATGGTGCTCATAAGTTTTGTACCTTAATACACTACCAATACTTTAATATCATCATTGTGGCATGACCTGGAGCCCATGTAAAATATAATTTTAACTATCCTTTGGGATTAAGAATAACCCCTTTGCACCCACCACCCTTGAATTATGCTTATAACAAGGGCATAACTTTGTTCCACTTATGTGTGGGTAGGAAGTGGAATGAATGCCTCACATGTTTGAACATTACATTTAAGTGACCCCATAACTTGAATGCATGAGAATTGAGCCTTAATCACCAGCGAAAAATTTCTCATTCTTCACCAACAAATTCAATTCTTTATGGATGATTTTGTTCACATAAAAATGGTTAAATTCTTATTTGCTCAAACTAAAACGGTTATCATTTGTATTCAAAGATGACAGTGGACATGCCACACTACAAGTTAATGCAAAGAAAAGTTTGCAATGTATGATATTAAGGTTTCAAAAATACCCAAAATTCCAAAATGACTATCGATTATTCTTCTTTATTTATTTTTTTATTTTTTTTGCACAATGCATTTCCTAGGAAATCCATCCGAGAAATTCTCCTCACTTGAAGGATAGTACCTAGGGTAAAACAAATTCTTCAAGACTCAAGGCTAGGTAAATCTCATGAAGAGGACCATGCATGCTAGAAAGTGGGAATTGAACCTAAGCAGGGAAGATAACAACTTATTTCTCAAGCACTTGAGTTGCACACAATTGAAAATTGACTACCTATTATTTGAGTTGTTCTTACATTCCTTGGAATATAACTATATATCCCACTAATGCAATGCATAATAAATTGAGTTGGTAACAAAAGCATCTTAAAATGCATTTAAAGCCTAGACTTGGAAGAAAAAATGCTCACCAAGGGCTTCTTATTTAATGTTCACCTAAAGTTGTACTTCAGGTCTACATTTTCAATTATTGTGTCTCCTTGTGCTTGCTAACTTGTTTTCTTATCCTCGATTGTAGCTTGAATCAAGCCAATAGATATCTCAAGAGGGGTGACTAAAGAATGCGAACTCCTAACAAGACCCAAAACTAATTCATAAAGCATATTGGATTTTGCTTCCAATTTCTCTATTTGCTTGTTTTGCTGAACCACAACTTCTGATAACTTTGCATCTTTAGATTTTTTAGATTTAATTTGAACTATCATTTTATTGCTACAACGAGAAAAATCCACTTGTAAATCCTATACATTTCATGCACTCCCCCTCTAAGATCTATAAAGGTATGAAATGCGATAGGGGATACAACGATTGGTAACCATGCGGCCCTCCATCCCTATCCAAAACATGTAATTGATCTTGATTCAACATAATGAAAAAAAAATTGAGCTTATAAAAAATTAGGGCCTAGAGATAGAAGGGATACTACTAATCCACTCCCAAGTTGAATATGACCACATTGTTGAATTGGAGTCAAAGGTATGCCATAGGGCGACAACAAATACTTGAAAAATAATTCCCTTGACATTTTGAGCCATATTCAAACCACAAAACCTAATCAAACCACTAAACTAGAGGTATTGGGGTCGAGCTGCCTCTAAATCCAACCCCAATGACATTGCCATAATACTTTTAATGGCGTAGAACTAGAATGAAAACCGAAAATGAAATCCCATCTTAGACCTCCAATCCATCTCCTAAATTTTATTACAATTCCCTTCCTGCATGTGGGATTGAGGAGGAAGCACTACAATTCATCATGACTTTATTGCAAAATATATTACCTTAACGTTTATGTGCCACATGTGTCCATCCTCAATTATAAAATTTAAGTAACATATACGAATCTAAACTTCATGGGAAGCAATAAGAGATGTATGGAACAACTGCATTATACTCAACATTCCAACTTCCAACGAGACATCCTCACTTGCTTTAAGGTCAGGTTAACTATTAAAAATCATCAAAACTTGCTTAGTATTATTTGAATCCAAAACTACTTAACACACCTTGAACTTCATATATCAATTCAAAAAATAAAAAATTAATTGATTTGTCATCTAAAATTATGATAAAAGAATTGATTTATGATTACTCCCCATTTCAATCAAAAAATGAAAAATGAAAAAAATCCTATTATATTGATAAGTTTTTGGATTAAAGTCGTGTGTAGGTTTAATGATGTCCTACGTTTCGAGTGGTCTCACCACCCATCATTTGGGACTCAATTAAATGACTTGAGTCCTGTTGATGGTGTTGGACCCACCAACATTTAGGAGATCTCCCCGGTATAAAGTCCCAATTAGACCTCACACCATTTGGTGTAGGAGTCCCATCCAGTACGATGGCTCGGTTTTCAATTACTTGGATATTTTCCTTAGCTCTTATTGTCCAGCACATGAGAGTGTTATGATGGTGCCTTCAAAAAGTGAGGTGAGTATGCCTGGTGAGTGTGTAACATAACTTGCTGCTAAGGGAGAGAGTAAAGTGAGCCTTTAAATGAGAGGTAGTAGTACCAACCAGGAAGAGACACACGCAAACTAGAAAGGTTTGTCTAGCATCTATTGAATAGTCCACAATGGATGCAGCAGTCATTAAAACCGAAGTGATGGGGACAACACGTACACCACCCAGCGGAGTAGTTCACATGGATGTGATGGTTGTTGTAAGCATAACACAAAGATGATATGTTGAATATCCCGCAAAGTAGTCCACAAGGACGTGGCAGCAGTGATAACTAGTAAAGGTGGTTTGTCTACTATCCCACGGAGTAGTCCACAGGGATGATACATCGGTAATACCTAGTACAACACATTCCCAATAATGTAAGTACTAAAACAACCAAAATAGTAAACTATCATAGTACACGTGAGACAAACATGCATTACAATGTAGGTTTTAACCCCGTACAAAAATTACTTGCATACGAACTTTAATACATAGAAAATAAACAATGCAAGAGCATAACACATAAAACACATATACACAGAGATTTTCCCCTAGATTCCAAAACCAAGACTACCAGCTTGATTTTTCATTATGTTCCTTTCAATGTTAAAATACATATTTATACATGTCGAAGCATCCAATATCATGGACCGAAAACCATCGCGTCCAAAACCGTGGACCGAAA
>APFE030635991.1:2214-19537 GCA_000404065.3 Pinus taeda
ACTGCTAAAAATAGTAAGTTGTGCTACAATTAAGGAAACTGAAAATGCTAAGAAAGACAATGGTGGGGGTCCAGGTGGACTTGGTAGGTGGCCACCAATATCCACCTGGATCACGCACTTAAAAATGTACGCTTACCATTTTTCTTTTAAGTATTTTTTCATTAAGCTTGTGTTGAGGGGGAAAATCTATAGATGGTTGCTTCTTTTCCAGGAGTATGATTTTGTAGGGATAGTTAAGCTTGGGAGATTAAATGCCATACCTGATCACCATATTGATGAAGGATTGCATGATGCGTAACTCTTTGTTGTCAGAGTTAAGGATGAGAATTTTGCAAACATTATTCATTTTTTATCTATTGGGTTAACTCTTGAAGGTTATACGACACATCAAAAGAAGGAAATAGTTGTTAGGGATGCAGATTTTTCTGTGATTGTAGGACACTTATATAGGATGGGATCAGATGAAGTTCTACACTGATATGTGCCTAAATATGAAAGACAAAATATTCTCCCTAAAGCACATGGTGGTGTCACTAGAGGACACTATGCAGGCAAGGAAATTGCACAGAAGATTTCACGAGTAGGATTATGGTTGCATACTATACATAAAGATTCTAAGGAGTATTACAGTATGTGTGATGTGTGTCAAAGGACTGGGAGGCCATCACAAAGGGATGAACTTTCATTAAATCCAAAATTCATGCTACAAGCATTTGATAAATGGGAAATTGACTTCGTTGGACCTATTCATCAACCAGGGAAGAAGATGGGGGCACGTTATATTACCACTATGACAAATTACTTAACTAGGTGGGCCGAGGCACAATGCGTGAATGATTGCAGCATAGAAACTACTACAGATTTTATATTCAAAATTATTTTGTCAAGGTTTGGATGCTTGAAGATTCTGATGAGTGATAGAGGTTCACACTTCTTGAATGAGACAATTGCAGCTTTAATAGAAGAATTCCAGATGTACCATTATAAGAGTACACTATATCATCCCCAAGCAAATGGCACTATCAAAGCTTTCAATAGTATTTTTCAGAATTCCCTAACAAAGGTCTGCAATGTTAATGAGAATGACTAGGATGTGCATATACCAGTAGTTCTATGGGCATAGAGGATGACCTGTAAGAAATTGACTGGGAAAACACCATTTTGACTTTTTTATGGGAAATAAGCAGTGATGCCAATGGAATATATAGTTCCCAACCTCAGGATTGTAGCAATAACCGAGATGGAAGATCATGACATAATGTAGGCATGCCTAGCGCAGCTTCTTGCATTAGAGGAAGACCGATTTTTGGCTGGCTTTCAACATCATGTGAAAAAATCTAGAGAAATGTGTGGCATGATCGTCACATTAAGCAGTGTACTTTAGGAATGGAGATTTGGTCCTGGTGTATGACAACAAGTTTATCAAATTTCTAGGGAAGTTTAATATGTGTTGGCTAGGACTGTACGTGACTAAGGATATTTCAGATGGTCGCACAATTCAACTCACCAAGCTGAATGGGGAAGCGTTTCCAGGAAATATTAATGGGAGAAGATTGAATATTTACTGGGATGATCCCGCCCTTGTGCAATGACTACATGACAACAGGGAAGTCTTAGTGCTAATGGAAGTTGAAAAAGAATGCAAGACTATAAACTACTCTGTCGGGAAAAAAATATATTGAAGAAGGAGGGTTGCGTGATGTTTAGGAAGATGACAGCAATGGAAGTTGAAACAAGGTAGTTGCGTCATAAGGAGGGGTCTCGCACAACCTACCTAGAAAGTGACTATTGGAACAACTACGATTGATTTGATAGGAAATTTTCTATTAAAAGGAGCGGGAAAAATGCATTTAAGGCGCAAATATAGGAAAATATGGTGCCAATTTCACATTTATGAAGAACATCCGAGGGGGAACAAACAATTTGAATTTGAAATGGGTTATAAATATTACACCCCACTCCACATTTGGACACTTTGCTTCTTGAGAGTTCGTCGTGTGTTTTTTTGCTTAAAGAGATGAGTGTGTTGTTGCATGTCTGGTTACCTGAGCTGGGAGGAAGTTAAGCAAGAATTTTGAAAAGAGGAGTAGGGGACATCATGACTACAACATGACCAGTCCACACTACAATGCCCAAGTCATTGAGGCCAAACCCTATTGCCTCTGTGGCGGGAGATAAAAATCAGAAGAAACTGGAGGACTTGGACAGAGAATATTTGAATGAAGGGCTTGAGGATATCAATGCAGAAGCAACAAAGCCAATTTCTTGGTTGCCACCGTATACGCCACCGTAGAAGGCAACCTCAAAAATGGCTAAGGATCCAGACTCTATCAAATTTAAGGTATTCTCACTATTGTTGTTAGAGGAAGTGCATATTGAAGGTGATTTGTTGGCAAGGGTGCCCGAGCTCCACATGGAAGATTGGGATTTGAGAAACCGTGAAAACGTTCTGTAGCTAAAACCCAACAAGTATTTGAAGGCATCTTACTATGAGGAGGTAGGCCTTGCAAGACTTGAAACAATGAAATGGGTGGTTGATATTGAGCGTGTAGGAATGTTGAACATGCTGTATGTCCAACACTTTGGCCGAATAAACATCAACACTATTTGTGTGCGCCAGTTGTTGGTGTTGTTCCATGATCGGTGCCTATGGTAGTGAGAGCCCATCCCAATTGATGACATGTTGATACAGGGAATCACAATGTTACCCTATGAAGACACAAACCCCACAGATGATTTTATGGGGAAATCACTTAAGAAAAAGTGGGTAGACCAAATGAAGGCTGACTTCAGGTTGATCAAGAAGTCTAGGCGATATGCCATCAGTTCAATCTCAGACGAAGCTATGTGGTTTGCTACATAGATCTTGGTAGGAAAGATCATGAGGAAGTATTGTGCAGATGAAGTGTCAGCACCAGTGGAATCCTTAGCTCTGCAGTGAAACAAGGGGTTTCAGTTCAATTTGGCAGGTTATCTATGCTAAGAGTTCCTTGAAGATTGTCGCGAATCATAGGAGGAGGGAAAATAATTCCACTACATGTGGGTCTTATAGTTGATCGCGCTGATAGCTTGGAGAATGTTGGATGATTCACAAGTCCCCACTACAAATCCAGAGTTGTGTGAGGCTTTCAGATTTTCCTCATTGTGGGCAACAATGCAACCCTCTCATGTTATAGAAAATAATATGTTTTGGGTGTTATTCAAAATGGATATGTGAATGGTGATCAACCATAATCCAAGGTTGTCACCAAGTCTATTCAAAGAATATTGGTGCATCGTTGACTACAAGGTCTATTTCTGTCCTGTGTATATCCATGCAAAGCATGATTTGATGAAGACATGGATGGTGTTTCCATTTATGGTCACCGAAGAAGATGTCGTCAAACTAATTTTTTAGTGGCTGACTAACTGGCTCATTCCGAAAAAAGTTGTAGAAGGTGTAGCAGGGACTTGCAGAAGGCGTAGCAAGGACTAGTAAAGATGCACCAAAAGAAAAGAAGAAGCTGACCATCGATGTAGACAAGAATATCGCGTTGGATCCAGAGCACAAGGAAGAAGAGGAAAAACACACAAAAGAACCTGATATGGGTGGCGAAGACCCCTATGTAGACCTGGAGGACATTGATTCCCCATTTATTCTAAAGTGACAGAAGAATACTAATGTGGGAGGAGTACGTAAAAAGAAGAAATATGATAAGTCCATCAGTGTTGAGACCATGGTCCTCACTAAGGGGGACCTTAATGAAATTGGAGACACCATATGAGTTGCAACGAAGGAAATTAGGGAAACATCGTGGAGCAGTACAAAACTATGCTGACAGAGGTTCAAAAGGGCCTCAAATAATTGCAAGTTTAGGCAAGCCTGGTTCAAGCGAGCATGGTTCAAATGAGTTGGTCTAAAGCGAGCGTGGAACCAACAACATTGGGAAATGTGTAGCCGTTAATCGCTTTAAAGTTCCACACTGTACCTCTCCTTGATGGATCTTTACATCTGAATAATGTCAAAGATAGGGAGAGTGTGCAATAGCTTAAGAACATGAGTATTAACCGCGTGGAACTCCCTCTACACACATTGCACAAGATACACTAGGGTCTAGCAGATTAACTTAAGGTGCAAGAGAAATGGGCTCTCATGTTGATAAAAGATGTGAAGATCACTAGTCAGAAGATGTGCTATGAAAAACACAAAGATCTCAAAGATCATGATGAGGTAGTTGCATGATGAAAGCAATTGGAGCATTCCATTTCCAGAGTATGCAATGAGCTTCTAAAGCTCCAAAGTTAGTTTGAGGCTGCTTCAGAAGACAAAGTGCAGTAGATGGCAGATACATTTAGAGAGTTGAAGGTGCATGTGGATACGGTTCCTTTTGATTTGTAGATGAAAATTACAGAGCTTCAATTGAAGCTACAACCCACCATGCCACCTGATATTCGAGAGTAGCATGAAGCAGCCATCAAAACAAATATGGAAAATCTCGATGTTGCAGTGAAGGACTATAGCCAACTATTTGAAGAAGCGCTAGAACTATGGGCCTAACTACAAGTGGACCCACATGTGAAAAAGATTGAAGTAGCCATTCGGGATAAGAAATTGTAGTACTATGAGATCAAGGCAATGACACACACCTTAGAACTTATGCAATGGTTCGCCTAGTTGAAAGAAGGGACATCCATGAAAGAACAAATCGAGGAGATATGGAAGAGGATATAGATTAACACTACATGGATGTAGCCTTGGGAAGAAGAGGCAGGGTATATTTCACAGACTATGGAAGGCACACTCAAAAGTATGTAGCAAATGCAACAGACAATCAACCTAGCAACAGAAGGACCGACTACAAAACATTTGGTCGAAGCAGTTTGACAAGAAGCAGCACAATGCATGGAGGCACTTCACCTAGTGAATTCTTCATTCGAAAACCTAAAAGAAAAGATACAAAGCATACCTATGGAGTGACTTGAAGAGTAGTCACATCTTTGTGTTGGGGGCTTGTTGGGACGGGGTCCCCTAGGTCCAATTTTGACTAAGTTTTGTAAAAGCCTCCACATTTTAAGGAGTGGAGCACGCAACACATAGGTCACTAGGAGTTCAGGGGTGTTAGGAAGGTCAAACCCCCTTTGTTTTTGTATTGTTTGAGCTCCGCTCATGGTTTTCAAACCATGGTATTGTAATGGGAAAAAGTATATAGCGGGGTGTCTTAGTTTGTCTAAAAAAACTAAATATGTGATGTTATGAGGAATACTTACCTTTAGAGTTTGTAATCTTCTATATTTGAGTGAAGGGGAAGGCTCTTGTTGCTGTGTGCATAGAGACCTTAGTAAGTTTGCAACTCAATGCGCAGGCCCCTATAGTTGTGTGCACAGGGTCTGAAAAGTATTTGTATTGAAGATCTGGAATAATAAAGAGTATTTGAAGCAATTACGTGTCTGAAATGTATACTTATACATTTTCTATATATATGCTCAATTGAATTCCATTTATCTATATTGTTGTCTTAATTACAGTTTGAATATTTGGATCTACTATTATATGTTATTTTATGCATGATTAAACCCTTAGGCAAATCTTATAACTCTGTTTAATTGGAAATTGATTTAAGTTTCGGGATTTTGAGGATAAGGGTTCGCGAAGGTCAAATCAAGACTTAAATTGAAGACACACCTTACCCCCACCTCACATAGCCTTCTCGATGCAGAAACCTGGTTCTAGCATCCCCCAATACTGCCTTAGGTGAGACTACAGCCTGTGTTAAATGGGTTGTTTCCGAAAGGGCCGGTAGTTTAGGATTTGTTGGTTAGAACATTTAACTATGAACCTAGGTCCAAGCCCCCTCAAGGCAATAGATAGCGGGGGGCATAGTGGCGAATGCACTTTCAGTCATCGTGAGTAAGATGAGGTTTGAAATTTTGAGTTCGTAAAAAGAGGTGGATGTCATCGTAACAAGGTTCATCTATTGATAGAAAGAATATGTGTTCATCAGGGAAGGTATCATTAACAGGGGACCATTGGGTCTCTGAGGGGAGATTAATGATGAAATTGGTAAGTATAAGCACCTTCTTTCTTTTAGGGGAAGCAAATTGTAAGTTGAATTCTTGCAAAATAACCACCCATCGGGTGTATTTGTGGTTCACCATAGGACGAGTGAGAAAGTATCACATGGCATTGATATTTTCTATTGTGGTGGTGGTCTGTAGGATGATGTGATGGAGACGATTTTGTATAGAGTGTATGAGGGCTAAGGTGGGTTTTTTGACTAACTCGTACTTCAAGGCAGGCCTAGAGAGGTTCTTATTGATGTAATAGATTACATGCTCTTTATTATCAGGTTGTTCTTTAACTAATTCCCCACCAATGGAAACATCAAATATTGATAGGTAAAGAGTGTAGTCCTTATTGTGGTCAAGAGGGCTAACCAATGGAGCTTGAGATAATGCATCTTTTAGGTCTTCAAATGATTTTTGTGCATATTCTTCCCAGTGGAAAGGAACATCCTAATGAAGGAGGCACAAGAAGGCACACACACAAGTGGCGTAGTTGAGTACAAAGCGGTGTAAGATGTTGGTCTTAACTTGTAATCTTTTTAACTACTTTAAAGTTTTTGTAGGGGATACTTCTTGGGTGGCTTGGAGTTTGGGAGGGTTGACACTAATACCTTTCTAGGAAATCATGAATCCTAGTAGTCTTCATGCGTTGAATCAGAAGATGCACTTGAGAGGATTCAAGCATAGGTTGTATTGTCAGTGTCTCTAAAAGACGAGGCGGAGGTCCCCCAAAAAATCAGTGCACTTTTTGGATTATACAGTAAGGTTTTCCAAATAGGAAAAGATGAGGTGAGCTAGATCATGGAAGGTATAATTCATGGCCTGGTGAAAGGTGGCCCTAGCAGTTTTAAGACCAAAGGGAATGAATTGGTATGCTAATGTGCCCCATGGCATTGCAAAAGCAGTTTTATACTAATCTGTATGGAGAATATGAATCTAATTATACCCAAAGAACCTTTCCATGAAGGATAGGGCCTCATGACTAGCACTACTGTCAATTTCTTAGTCAATGAATGGTGTAGGGTAATTGTCCTTGGGACAACCTTTGTTCAAATCTTGAAAATTAGTACAAATGCAAATGGTGCCCTATTTTTTCGTGGAAGGTATAGGGTTAGAAACCCAAGAGGTGTAAGTGATAGGATAGATGAAACTACCTTTGTGTATCTTATCAATTTCCTTCTGATCGCTTGGCTTTAGAATGATGGATCTGATGTTATTTTTTACAGATAGGGTGAGCATTAGGCCATGTGACAATATGATGCTCCATGATGGTGGGACTGATACCTGGCATCTCAAAATAGGTCCATGAGAAGATATCCATATATTCTTGAATGAGGGCTTTGTATGAGGTTACCTCGTTTGGGGAGCATGATTCCCCTAATGATATTTCTTTGACAGTTCCAGGTTTGATTGAAATATCGACCTTAGTGGTAGGTGAGATATTAGACATGTTCCCTTTTCAAATGCGTTTGGTGCAGGGATGTTATTTTTAGACCATTATACCTATCCGTCATGGCCTCTAGAATATCTTCATCTGAGTGAAAAATAGTATCTAATATTGATGTGGGTTGTTCGAGGTCATGAGGGAGGAGGTCCATCTTTGTTGTGCTAAAATACGAGCAAGACAATGATTCAGTGGTTAATTCCATAGAACCTAGTGAAGTTGAAAATGTGCAGATGGTATGGGTATGCATATTTGGTTGTGGTACAACTGTTGTGGTGGGTTTAGTAGTCTTGATACAAAAAAATGATGAGAAGACATCACGAATCATGGTTCCTATGGAAGAGGAAGTGAAATGTATGTGATCTAGAAAGTATCAAGGACAATTAGCATGACAAGTAGTAAGGAATCTAAACAAACATGAAGATGAAGCTTGCGATGAGCAAGGGAATCGACTAAAAAACCTATCACTACATCATATTCGGCCTCATTATTGGTGGCAGATCAAATGCACACACCGTTTGAAAGGACTAACATATGCAAGAGGGAAAAAAAGGTCCAGGGTGCCAAGGCTAGGTTCCGGGAAAAGCAACTTGCACCATCGACATGACCGATATACAATGTGGATGATGTATCCATCTGAAAGGTGCAAAAGACAACGGATGAGATGATGCAATCTACCTAACTTTATTATAGAAATAGAGACACACAAATCAAAGGGATGTGTTTACAGCAACATTTCTAGAGGTAGAGCGCATTGGGAGAATTAGGAAGGATATGGCCTTCGAAATCCTCGTGAAGGAATACCCCCTTACTGAAGTGTAGGGGTAATTAAGGATAGACATAGCTTCCATGGGGTCCTCATCAGGCTGGGAGATGGGCGATTGGGAGGAAGGTTGACTACATTATGTGACAGCATTAACTGGTGCACCAACCTAAGAAACATGGTTCACATATGCATCGTCTTGAATGGTAGATGACAGACTGGTAGATAGAGTGTCTACTGATTTTGAGACCTTAGATTTCGTTGAAAAAGGTTTGATAGAAATGCGTGTAGCAACCTTAGGAAGGTTTGCCAATGAGGAACTCAAGGATGATGACAGGTGAAGAATGAGGCCTCTGGTTTCCATCATCTCGACATCGCGGGAGGCGATCACAATAGAGGGGCCAGAGTTCCCCTGTTCTTGTTGACTAGTAGTACCAGAATCCATAAGTAGAGGAGTAGAGGCTCTACCACGAGTAGCCTCGTATTCACAAATTGCCACAAGGCAATCAAAAAACTCGTCGAGATGAGGGCAACAATGGTAATAATGACCATGAAGATCACAAAGGACACAAGGGTGGCTTGAGCAAAGTGTTTTGAGTTTCTTAGGTGAGACCAGTCTGTCGACATGGACTTCTAGAGTATTCGACTCGAGGAACGCTTCATGAATCAAAGGCTTAAGTTGAGGAAGTTTGGGAAAATTGTTCATGGGATGCAAATAACGTCACACAAAGCGCATGGATTTGGGGCCCTAGGGGCTGGAGGAGCTGGGGGAGCCTTGTCTTTCAAATATTTCTTTTTGGCTTTGCCTCCCTGGCCAGATACTTTCACAACAGGAGTTGGTTCTTGTTGAGGTGGTGAAGGTACAAATTCTGCAGCATGGGTCATGGGGATCAGTTGAACTGGGTTCAAAGCATGATATCATCTTCGATGACCAGGTGAAATGTTTGTAGGGGAATCGATGTACCACACTGGGATCCCGAGAGTCATGTTAGGAAGAACCAACAAAGCCATGACAGGTATAGAAAAAATTCACGGAGGGGGTAATAAGGAAGGTATCTGGTCGACAAGATAATGTCTTGGATAAATAGCTCCTAGATGGTTGAGACTTGGAGGAACAATTCATAGTGGGAACATGGGAGAGGCACCCACAAATGGAGGAGGTTCTAGATGGGTGGATCTAGATGAATTGGTAGAGATGGTAACAACATAGTGCTGAGGAGTTAGCTGTTGATCCAAGGTACTGAGCTCGTCAGAATCCATCGAGAGGATCTGGTAGACACCAGGACTAGAAGGTTGCGGGAGATGGGTTGCTTGACCTGGCTGAGGTTGAGTAGAAACAAATCCTTGTTGAGGGAAAGGATTTGTGAGCACAACCAGTTGAGGTGGTGCAAATTTTCTAAGGCGATTGTTGACCTTGAGAAGATGCTTGGGCTTCCCATAGTTGTCGCATCTGGGGTAAAAGGGGACACTTACGTGGGTAGTGGCCATGTACACCACAACATGCACAAGGACTATTCATACAAATAGCATTTTTTTTCTTGAGTTTGCCGCCCTATTGCTGGTTGTTGGTGTTAGGCTGGTTCCCCTGGGATTCACTAGGATGGTTAACTTAGTTACCCTTGTTACCCTTCCCCTTATTCTTTTTCTTCGAATTATGGGGATTGGTATCACTTTGCTGCATAAACACCTGACCCTGAGGGGGTGGTGGCTGTTGGGGCTAAGGATGCATGATAGGCTGTGGCACTAATGCTTGAGGGGCTGGAGTGCCAGGTTGTTCAATAGTTTGGTACACGGGTTGGGGCCCTAGAAACATGTTGCTAGCAGGAGGGGGATAAATGTTGGAGGAACTGGTGACCCCTTGCTAGTAGCCATAACTCTACTGAAACAACTAGAAAGCTTACAAAAGTCAGAAATTTATTAGATCTGTGGTTAAAACACTAGGAAACATTAATAGAATTAAAAAAAGAAGAAACCCTAAGCTAAAAACCAAAGGTACCTAGGTTTCTGGATCTAAAGTATAAAACCCAGTTGAGTCGCCAATTTGTTGTAGAGTTTTATTCTCAATGATGTATGAAAAGAATCCACTTAAAATTGTGGATGACAAACGATCTCAACAATAGAAATGACTACTAAACATTGTAGATCTATGGCTATTTATAAAAACAAAACGTGCCAAAATTATGATCTATGTTGCAATCATAGTTAAACAGTGAAATAAAGAGTAATAACCCCAAAGCACCCAATCGAAACTGGATATGTAAAGAATGATTTCATTATAACACCCGTGAAGGGATCAAATATATGTTACTAGTCCCCCTCTATGGGATGGGTTCTTGGCTATCCTCAAACGTCTTCAGCTTGTGTAGAGTCTCTCTCCTCTATAATGCATAAACCCAGCAAAAAGTTGTTGTGCGATAATAAAAATCATCAGAGTTACAATAGTGAGTGCAACAATGAAAATAATAAAAAGTGAATAATGAATGGAAAACCCTACTATTTATAACAAAATATTGAGTTATCCTTGAATAATGAGCAATAATAAAATATTATTGATCCCATTCTACCACTTATAATATTTTATTAGAATTGTTTAGGAGGGAAAAGGTATTTAAAATTTTATTTAGAAATAATAAATAAATGATTATTTCATTATCTCAATGAATTAGTCAAGGAATAATAAACAAACAAGAATTTATTTAATTATTCCTAAGGGATTTAGTCAAATTTAACAAAGAATAATAATTAATTATTGATTAATTAATTATTCTTAGAGAAAAATAAGAAAAATAATGATTTATCTGTTTATTTTTCATGATTGGGTCAAATTTAACGAGGAATAATAATAAAACAATGGCTAAGTTAATTATTCCTAGAATAAAATCAAACAGATAATGATTTATTTAATTATTCTTTGTGGGTTTAAGTATAAATTAGTTAATAATTGTGGTTCATTAGGTAATTTCTCACAGTGAAAGCAATTTTACTATGGTAAATTTGGCTTTACATGGTGTACTTTGATCCATCTAGTAAATTATGCTAGATGTTCAATTTTTTTGTGATAACAAATTGCCCCCCAATGTACGATTGTTAGGAGCAAAACGTATGATTGAAGTACATTGTAAAGACCCAATCACTTAAACAACACAGGGGAGTCAAGGAGAGAGAGAGAGAGAGAGAGAGACCAATGAAGCTAGAGCTGAGAGAGGATAGTGACAAAGGGGGCGAGAGTAAGTCTCCTTTTATGTTGTGGTACGAGACCTCAATGAGGTGGGGGAGGCGTACCCATACCCACCGAGATAACTTAGTAGAAAAATAATAGTTCACCCAGAAATATAAAACTGAGCAATGAAGTACATGCCGAATGGTACATGCCATTTTGGCATAATAGAGCCAGAAAATCATACAATGTCCGATACACATAATGCACTTGAATACAATAATATATGAGTACATGAGATACAAAGCCCCTTCCCTAAAAAAATGGGTGGGAGGGAAGGTAAAAAAACTTGAGAAGCCCTACTAGATAAGGAAGGGTTCTCCAAAACTGAATGGATCATTTGGAGGAGACGTGCATGCTATGAACACTGCGATCGGTAGGAACTAAACCCATCAAATCGGTGAAGCTGCATCTAAGGCTGTAGCATAGTAGGTATGCATTCAGGCATGTGGGCGGGCTACCTGAAGGGCCACCCCCTCATGAGGTCTAAAAACATCTCACACACACCTGAGAATCATTGGGACAATCTGCTACATCACTAGACCATCGAGTGTATGGATCACAAACATGAAACAACCAAGTCAAAGGGAAATATTGAGAACCTCTACTCGATCCAAGGCACCGAACAAGAATGGAAGTTGGAACTGAGATATATCACGCTCTAGGTTATTCCTCTGGAATAAATGAGCTGATGTCAACAGAATAGGGCCCGTGATAGATGAAGCAATGAGGATTCTCGACTAAAGTATGAGGGAAAATAGTGATGTGAATGATGGACTGACACAAGGGATAATGTGGAAAAGTGGGACAAAGGGACAAATAGACAACTTCCCTTGTCAGAGAATAAAGTGCATGGTTGACCAAGCAGCAAATGACTCAAATCTTGGGGGGATGGGGATAGTATGAATGGAGGCCAATCTGGGAAACACAGGATGAACGATATGCAAATATGGATGGAATACTGTGACATGATATGATGGGACATGAAATAGACTCCAAGAATGCAAGGGTGACTCATTGCGGGTGCTCTGAACAAGGGTGAATCGATGACGCTGCCACCCAGATTAGTCCCGATGGGGACCATGGGAGCATGAGTAAATGATGGTCACTCATGAAAAAAATTGACACATGGTACGACAAGTATTAAGAGGAGGTGGAACTCAAATTACAAGTGTCACTTTATGATGAAATTCGATTTTGAGAGGTGAAAAAGTGACCCTTGGAAAAATGGTTTCCAAGTGAAGTGTCAAATCATCAAAAACTGAGGAAGACCCATTATAGAGCTTGGTGAGAGCTTTCCTTTGGTGCTAATAGTTCATCAAACTGAACTACGTTCTGGTCACAATATGCGGTAGAAAAACTTTGGGTTTTTTTATGAAAGGACGTTTTCCCTCCAAATTAGATTCATTTTCTATCTTAGCTGTGGTGAATTTGGAGAGGAGGAAAAGGCCCTAAATATTGTGGAGATCATAGCGGATAAACTGATCGTCAGAATTGGGATTTGCAACTTTTAGGCAAGTAGCCTTCATTGTCTGAAGATGGCCTTAGATCTTCTTGGAATGATGGTTCCTGGTGAAGCATTAAGGGAAGAGGAAAATGAGAATGAACTACTAGAGGAGGTCTAGAATCATTCTCACCCAATAAGTCAAACATGGGGACTATGTGGATATAGAGTAGAATATTTGAAGATATGGTATCAAACATTTACGATATGTGATATGTGTATAGCTCTCCAGTGAGGCTGGTAGGACAAACTATCCAAGGAATGGGAGGATAATCAACCATACCTAGATCCAGCGGGATCTAGGCCGAGATTTAATTGAGAAGATGGCTAGGGGAAAGCCATCATGCCTCTAAGCATGGGATACTAATTTGGTATGAAAAGGTGGGAATGATGCCCCTTAGGAGGAGGAGTTTGTGGAGCGCCATTTTGTTTCAAGTGCTCGAAAAAAGGATTCAAGCATCTGGACCCAACTTGGGACAAGATCCTCCAAAGGAGATGTAGGGGCCTATGTGCCCCCCTAGTATGTTATGGATGTACTGGATGTATTTAGAGTTATGGCTCCAAATACTTTTATGATACATAATATGATTATGCATTTTATATGACAATGATGGTTCGCCATTTTTTGTTTATGGTTATCTTTTGTTGTATACATGTGATAAATGCCAATCTAGAATGTTTGGTATCTACATAATGATTTTGGCTCTAAGCACATGACTGAAAGTAATGGTTTCAAATTCACATACCAATAACTTCACTCATAGATATTTTCTAAATAAGACTTGGTTATGCACATGATACACACCATTCAATTGCATGACAAGTATCAAGGAATCTAAACGAACATGAAGATGCACAATGCGATGAGCAAGGGAAATGACTAACAAACCTATCACGGATTCATATTTGGCCTGATTATTGGTGATAGTTCCAATGCACATGGCGTTTGAAAGGACTAACATATGCAAGGGGGAAAATGGTCTAGGTTGTCGAGGCTAGGTTCTAGGAAAAGTGACTTGCACCTTTGACATGACTGATATATGGTGTGGATGATGGATCGATCTGAAAGTTGCAAAAGACAATGGGTGAGATGATGAAATCTACCTAAATTTATGATAGAAATAGAGACAAGAAAATTGAAGGGATGTGCTGAGAGAAACATTTCTGGAGGTAGAGTGCATTGGGAGAATTAGGAAGGAGATGGCCTTCGAAATGCTCGTGAAGGAATGCCCCCTTACTCAAGTGTAGGGGTAATCAAGGGTAGACATAGCTTCCATGGGGTCCTCATCAGGCTGGGAGATGGGTGGACGGGAGGACGGTTGACTACATGATGTGGAGACATTACCTGGTGCATCAACCTGAGGAATACGGTTCACATATGCATCGTCTTGAATGGTAAATGACAGACTGGTAGACAGAGGGTCTACTGATGTTGAGACCCTAGATTTTGTCGAAAAAGGTTCGATAGAAATGCGCGTAACAACCTTAGGAAGGTTTACCACCGAGGAACTCAAGGATGAGGACAGGGAAAGAATGGGGCCTTTGGTGTCCTTCATCTCAACATCGGGGGAGGGAATCACAATAGTGGGGGCAATGTTTCCCTGTTCTGGTTGACTAGTGGTACAAGAATCCATAAGTAGAGGAGTAGAGGCTCTACTACGAGTGGCCTCGTATTCACAAATTGCCCCAAGGAAATCACGAAACTCATCGAGACGAGGGCAATAATGGGAATAGTGACCATGAATATCACAAAGGGCACAAGGGTGGTTTGTGCAAAGATTTTTTAAGTTTCTTAAGTGGGACTGGTATGTCAACATGGAATTCTAGAATATTCAAGTCATGGAATGATTCATGAACCAAAGGTTTAAGTTGAGGAAGTTAAAGACAATTGTTGGTGGCATTCCCAACAACTTCACACAAAGCATACAACTTTAGGGCCTTAAGGGCTAGAGGAGATGGGGGAGCCTTGTCTTTTGAATCATTCTTTTTGGATTTTCCCCCCTGTCCAGATGCTTTCACAATAGGAGTTGGTTCCCGTTGAGTTGGTGATGGTAACTAAGCAGTGGAAGGGGTGATGGTGACTGGTTGAACTGGGTTCAAAACATGATATGGTCTTGGATGACCAGGTGGAATGTTTGTAGGGGGATCGATGTAAAATACTGGGATCCCTAGAGTCATGTTAGGAAGAACTAGCAAAGCCATGACAGGTCAGAAAAAATTCACAGAGGGGGGAATAAGAAAGGTATCTGGCTCTAGGATAATGTCTCGGCGGAATAACTCCTAGATGGTTGAGACCTGGAGGAACAGTTACTGGTGGGAACATAGGAGAGAGACGCACAATTGGAGGAGGTCCTGGGTGGGTGGATCCTGATGATTTGGTTGAGATGGTAACAACAAGGTGTTGAGGTGTTGGCTTTTGATTAGAGGTATTGACCTCATCAGAATCCATCATGAAGATCTAGTAGTCACTGGGACCAGAAGGTTGGGGAAGGTGGGTTGCTTGACCTAGCTGAGGTTGAGTAGCAACAAATCCTTACCGAGGGAGAGGATTTGTGAGCATGGCTGGTTGAGGTGGCGCAAGATTCTGAGGTGATTGTTGACCTCAAGAAGTTGCTTGGGCTTCCCATAGTTGTCACATCTAGGGTAAAACACTCATGTGTAGTGGCCATGTACACCACAACATGCACAAGGCTTATTCATACAAATAGCCTTGTTTTGCTTGATTTGGCTGCCCTGTTGCTGATTGTTGGTGTTAGGTTGGTTCCCCTGGGTTCACTAGGTTGGTTACCTTGGTTAACCTTTGTACCCTTCCCCTTATTCGTTTTCTTTGAATTATGGGGATTGGTATCACTCTGTTGTGCAAACACTTGACCCTAAGGGGGTGGTGGCTACTGGGGTTGAGGATGCATGGTAGGCTGCGACGCTAATGCTTGAGGGGTTGGAGCACCAGGTTGTTCAACAGTTTGGTAGACGGGTTGGGGCCTTGGAAAAATGTTGCTAGCAAGAGGGGGATAAATGTTGGAGGAACTGGTGCCCTCCTATGGGTAGCCATAACTCTGTTGAAACAACAAGAAAGCTTATGAAAGTCAGGAATGTATCAGATCTAGGATTAAAATACTAGGAAACATTAATAGAATTGAAAAAAGAAGAAACCATAAGCTAAAAACCAAAGGTCACCTAGGTTTTTGGATTTGAAGTATAAAACCCAGTCGAGTCGCCAATTTGTTGTAGTGTTTTATTCTCAATGATGTATGAAAAGAATTTATTTAAAATTGTGGATGACAAACGATCTCAACAATAGAAAATGACTGCTAAACATTGTAGATCTATGGCTATTGATAGAAACAAAACCTGCCAAAATTATGATCTATGTTGCAATCATAGTTAACAGTGAAATAAAGAGTAATAACCCGAAAGCACCCAATGGAAGCTGGATCTGTAAAGAATGATTTCATTATAACACCTATGAAGGGAACAAATATATGTTACTAGTCCCCCTCTATGGGATGGGTTCTTGGCCATCCTCAAACATCTTCAGCTTGTGTAGAGTCTCTCTCCTCTATAATGCATAAACCCAACAAAAATATGGTGTGTTAGACTGAAAATAATCAAAGTTACAATAGTGAGTGCAACAATGAAATTAATCAAAAGTGAATAATGAATGGAAAAACCTCCTATTTATAACAAAATATTGAGTTATCTTCGAATAATGAGCAATAATAAAATATTATTGATCCCATTCTTGGAATTATCACTTGTAATATTTTATTATATTTGTTTAGGAGGGAAAAATATTTAAACTTTTATTTAGAAATAATAAATAAATAAATGATTTATTTATTATCTCAATGAATTAGCTAAGGAATAATAAACAAATAAGGACTTATTTAATTATTTCTAAGGGATTTAGCCAAATTTAACAAAGAATAATAGTTAATTGGTGATTAATTAATTATCTTAGAGAAAAGTAAGAAAAATAATGAATTATCTATTTATTTTTCATGATTGGGTCAAATTTAACAAGGAATAATAATAGAACAATGGTTAAATTAATTATTCCTAGAAGAAAATAAAATAAATGGGTTTAACCACAATTTTTTTTTTTTTAAAGCTTCTGTAATCCATAATGAATTAAACAAAGTCTTTTGGTAGAAATCACATGATAGAATTTTTTGGATAATTTTTTACTCCCCTCCTTCAAAATTTGAATTTAATTATCTATTTTAAAAACTAGCTGTTTAATATAGCAGTTACTTATTAATATTTGTTTTTAATAAATTAATAAACTAATATCACAGTTTAAATATTATTTTCCAAAACTAGTAATATTTGGTTTTAATAAATTAATTTAAA